>PVKB01001137.1:317500-484996 GCA_004027205.1 Ctenodactylus gundi | reverse complement strand
TTGGATAACCATGTGTCGTTTTCATCTGTATCCCTTATTTCATACTGGAAACCAAGTACCCCAGCCTAGAGCCCCCTGGCTCTTAAGGTGTTTTCCCGTTTCCCAGCCTGGCAGCACGCTGATCACTAAATGCTCTGGGATGCCCTCTTTTCACTTCAGCTTCTGTGAATCTCATTCTGTTCCTCAGAGGCCACCTGAGTCATCTCCAAGAGGCCTTCCTCCACCCTCCCCGCTAAACTGAACCTTAGCTTCTCCAGAGTGACTGTGGAATTTATTTTTCTAAGGGTGCTTAGTTTTTAACTGAGTGCAGTGTGGATATGAATGGGCAACACTGCAAGTTTCTTGCACCATTATTTCCACCTGCGGTGTGTGTCCATCCTGTCATTCCTTTCTTCTTCCTGTCCAGGGACCTCCTGAGGGTGAAAAGCTTTTTTTCTTTAACCCATTCTCATGTGTTCCCTCACCACTGATATCAACACAGCGTAGAGCTAAACGAACCAGATGATGATTTCTGCTGATTGGTACGGATGTAGCCATGTAGTTAGTGTGGGTAGGAGAGGAAGGACTTGCGTATGGAATGATTTGGGTGCAGATGTGAGCTTCATTACACTGTAACATTTATGGTCCTCTTTCTGCTCGCATTCTTGTGAAAATGAGGAAGGCGTTGTTGCTGTGTGTTGTTGTTCATGAGGTGGCGTTTATGAAAGAATAAGTGAAGTGATGTCTATAAAAAGAGTTTTGCCAACTTTTTAAAGTGTCTACTAGTTGTTTCTAATGAGAAATGAGCATTTGGAAGGACTTCTGGTAAGGCATTGGGTCAGCTCATAAGTCATGTGCACTCTTCTTGGCAAGATCTTGCAGTCACATGATTGAGGACTGGAGCTGAGCGGAGATTTTTCACTCTACCGCTTCAGTCCATTGTGATATGAGTCTTTGGAGGGTGTGGGGGCTTACAGTGTGTTGAAGGTTTAGTGAAGTGAAAGCTGGGGACTTTGCAGGTACAAGCATTTTCAGATTAAAACAGAAGGCCTCCAGACATGGTAGTGTACACTTGTGGTTGTAGCTGTGTGGAGGCTGAGGCAGGAGGATCCTTGGGATCCAGGAGTTTGGGGCTAGCCTGAGCAACATAGTGAAAACCTTATCTTAAAATAAAAGATTGCAATAAAATAGAGATTGGGACAGGGAAGTGATTTAATGAGGTGACATTTCTTCATACAAGTGGAAAGTTTACCTTGGGAGTTTGCTGGGTGGGGCTTTATGGTACTGCATTTTATGGAGAAACTTTGAGCAGTCCATGTGAAACCAGATGGTGATTACCAAAGTGCAGGCACCCTGCAGCTCTTCCTCTATACTGGAAATTTATAGCATGTTCCGATAAGAACAAGTTTGTAGAAAGGAAGAATGACCTTGAATTAAGGCAACTTGACTTCTACCTTCTATCTGTTCTGAGTTGCTATCTGGCATTACAGAAGCCTCCACACCTCTTTGGGTTTTTTCATCTGTGTGACCAGGGACATTGCAAGAAGTCTTGCTGAATGTCTTGTTTACATATCCCAGATTAAAAAAAAAAGACATACTTCTGATATTAATCCTATCCAGTTCTCCATTTCTTGCAAGAAATGTCTTGTACTCAACAACAAAAGGAGGGAGGACTTTGTGATCTTTTGGCTGGGCTGCTTCGACATCATTGAGTATTTGCATGAGGAGCTCTGTATGCTTGTGGTCTCAGAAAAATATGTACACTCTCTGTGTTATTAGGATCTGTCCTTGTAAATGAATATGTAAAAACAGTGGTCTGATCATTCAAGCTATGAATGTTGTATCATTTCCAGTGGTTGGAAAATAGTCTCCTAGTCTTCTGCTCATGTACAGAGAACTTCCCAGAGGAGCCTGCAAAATTGAGGTGCTTCTTTCACTCAGCAGTGTGAAATATGAACATATTGCATGCCAGAGACTGCTTTGGGGGGGGGGGGTGAGCTACGGCCATGAACAAGGTAGGATCCTGCCCATCTAATGCTCATATTTAAAGAAGAGGAGACAGGGAATACACCAGAATAAACAAACAGAAAACCACAGAAAGATGGCAGGTATTACGGTCACATTGGATGTGGAATTAACAATAGGAAAATACTAGGCTAGCTCAGTCATTGGCTTGAGTGGCTTGTGGGAATGGTGGTTGTGATTACTGGTCTGGTGAATGGAACAGGAAGAGGTGAGGAATCCATCCATGTTAGTTGAGTTTAACATGCACAAGACAGACGTTATCTCTAGGTTTCTAAATACGAGAGTATTTACTCTAAGAATGGTATTTAAGCTGATTGAATTAAGTAGGAAGGAGAAGAGGAGCAGAGACCAAGCCAGGGGTCCAATACATGGAGATCATGTAGAGGAGGGGACTAAGCAAGGGATCCTGGTTTGCTGCTGTTGACCTCAGTTCTGTAAGTGTGTGTTAAATGTGCTTTTTCTTCCCGTTAAGTTCAGGGACCACCTGTGTTTAGTCAGTAATGAAATAATAATGTCAGTGCAAGGATGTACAGAGAATGCAGGTTTATCTAGTGACCTTGACCTGTGAAGGCCACTGATGCCCTCAACTTCAGGATTAGACAGCATCCTTGGACATCTGTGCTCCTCTGTGTCAGCCACTTGAGTTGGATGTTAATTAAAAGACATGTTTCGTTTTTGTTGTTGTTGTTAACAGTGGCTGTTTTGTCAGTTGTGCTTCTTACTATAATTCTGTAACCAAAATTTTGTGTAATCTGATTAAATATGAATATTATTTTTCTATAAAATACTAGATACTTTGAAAAACCTCCAAAGGCGAGCTTCCAAAAAATTGAGAAAACCATTAAGTTATGTATCGTCATGTCATCTATAAGAGATGGGAGATGTAATTAAATTCCTGTAGAGATTCGCGGAAAGCTTCTTGTGAGTCTCGGAATTTGTATGCTACTCTAGTAAAAAAAGTAAATCGGAGGTTGGTGATGACACATTATCAGGTTTGGTTTGTGTGAGAAGGACTAGCTGAATACTCTGGAGACTGACCGTACATCAGAAAATTAGTAAATGATTATGTAACATTTATGTTTGAGTAAAATGTCTGAAAATATGTCAGTGTTTGTTTCTCTGCTTAAACCTTTCTAATTCCCAAACATATTATCATCCTGTTTTTGCTGTATGAAGTTCATAAAAACTGTAGTATGTGCCAAGAACCTTAAAAATGGTGGTGTCCTGCTATACTACTACAAGGATTTAATTCTGTAGAAGCTTTTTCTTTTTAAAAACTTTGCAGAAATTTGTATCCAAGGACATGTATTAATGTTTAGCATTTTTAACTTAAAAATTGGGTACAGTTTATATGTCAGCTAGTGCAGAATGGTTAAATTGTGGTCTGTACGTGTGGAAAACTGGTTGAGTGAGTGAGCATCTGATATTAGAAGACCATTAAATGACATGGAGGAATATGTGCATAGTATAATGTTAAGTTACAGTGCATATGAAATGGTTACACATGGTTATGGGCTGTGATCCCATTTTTAAAAACTATGCCGCAATATCAATGCCTCTGGATGGTAAGGTTACAATTGGCTTTGAGCTTATACTTTATGCTTACTTTATATACTCTAATTTTTCATTTTAAATAAATGTGTTTTCAGCTATATTACATCACGGATGGTAGCGGCCTTTTGAATTTGGTTGCTTTTGGCAATCAGTGCTTCATAGAATGATTTATAAAGAGTACATGGATAAAAATAATAGGAATGACTTTTACTTTTATAATTATTATTAAATATATAAACAAATTACCCTTATCCAATTGTAGATACAAAAATTACTTTCATTTATATAATAAGGGTGATTATAATGTATGATTTATATATTTATATATTCCTGTTTACAAGTGTACTTTTAGTTTTCCATCATTTATTATCATTTATGTTGTTTTTAAATCTTTGTAATAATCAAGAGTAGAAGGACAGAGTAGAATTATCCTCATTTAAAAAGTAACCTCAAAAAAAGTAATTTGAGAACAGAAATGCTAGTGGAAGGAGCCTAGATCTGTGCTTCCTAAAATGAGGACATTTGTGAGAGTGCAGAAAGAAAATACTAGAACTGTTTCTAATCTGAAATAAGCCAACAAGTACTAATGTAGTTGCACCTCAGCTTATATTGAGTACTATTAACATCCTAGTAAAGTCTTAGTAAGGGGAAAATGTCGTAAGTTGAAAGTGTACTTAATACAGCCGACCTACCAAGGGAATACCATGCTTATTAACGCAGTGCACTGTTGGATGTGATGATGGCATAGCTAAATGGGAACTGCAACGAGTGTCCCTTTGGAACTGTTGGAAACGCCTCATAGAAATTTCCCTGTCCAAACAAAGGATGGACATGGGAGGCATGGACAACAGGGTATGAGGCTTTAATTTTCTTTTTGCAAAAAGGGTGACCTTCCCACGTCCAAGTGGAGAGGGGCACACCAAAAACGTGGTTGGTACCGACTTAAATCCCTAGGTCGCACGTCCCTCCCCTGCCTCTTCCTATTGGCAGGATGCACGGTCTTCCCGGGAAGATCTAAGGCACTGACTCAGGGCCAAGTTCATCACGTCATTACTCAGGGCCAACTTCATAACAACGTCATTACCTTTATCCCTCCTTTCCCTTTCCGCCTTTGTCTGGCCACCTGTTAGATAAGGTGTGAAAATGTAAAGATCCGCCATCTTGAACAGTGTGCCACTGCTACCACTAGGTGATGCTCACAGAACACAGCCCCCCCTGGGGCTTGTGTGGGTCTCCACAATGCAGAAAGTCAATCTCATGCTGCAGTGTTCACTTTCAGCATACTGTACTGTGACATACTGCTAATACATACTCCCCCACAGATTGCGGATTATATTAAGCAGCTGTATTGAAAGCAACAGCTACAAAATTGACACATGGCTTTGAAAGTTTCCTGCAGAGGACCATGCATGGAAGATAATGTTGAGAATGCAGACCCAAGTGAGCTATAAATATCTGGCAGAGTTGAAACTTCTGCCAGGACAAATTATTACCAACTATGGAATTATCTGGAAAGTGAATTTTCCCTAAGAAAATTCAGTTCTCCTTTATGGAATTATTGTGTAGTTATAAAAATCTTACAGAGTGGAGGGGATTATGCTGGTTGCCAAGATAGAAGTGTGCTGAGTGCTTCAAGGCACCAGTGTCTGACATACTTGCTGGGAGTTCTGATCCTTCCATGCTGTTATTTCATTCATTCATTATTTCATTTCACTCAGTTCAGCAGTGTTTTTTTTTTTTTTCTTTTAAGTATTTCTCATGCTGAAGCATCATGTGGGGATGGTGAAGAAGACGAAGCCTTTAAGGAGCTCACTCAAAGGAGGCCACCTGCACCAAATTTTCGAATCTCACTAAAAGATGACCTCTGTCTCCATCTAAATTGTGGGATAGGGATTGTTGTAAGGGACTTGTGGAGTAATCTCCAACTGTTTGGTGAGAACCTCTGCTGATTGTTCTGTGCTGTCCCTAGGAGCTGTTGGAATTCCCCGACTTGGAATCACCAGGCTTCGCATAATGGCATCCAGCCTTTTCTCTTTGTTTGCCTATTTATAGTCACATTTCTTAGTCCATAGTTTCTAGCTTGCATCTTTGCCAGTAGGCATTGCTAATGTATTTCAGATTGAACAAACCTTAAATTACAGCTTCTAAGTCATGAAAATGAATGAGTTTTCTTAGGAAAGCTGTGTGTGAGTGGGTGGTTGACATTCAGTGTATTGATTTTATTTCAAATACAGAATGTCTCTGCTAGCCACTAAGACTAATAGAAGTAATAGCATCTCAGTGACAGCAAGGAAGGCCCTGCTGTGCCAGGGTTGCTTGGTGTCTCCTTTCACTTTAGAGATCTATCAAAAAAAAAAAAAAAAAAAAAAAACGGCATGCCTAGTGTGTGCAAGTGATCTGGGATTCAATCTCGTACTGTCTGGTGGTTATTTCAAGTGTATGTCTAATAGAATCCCAGAAGTACCACTCCCTAAGAGTGATGTGGCATATACTTTAGGGGCTTGGCCTCTTAGGATCAAAGCAGGCTTATTAAATGCTCATCTGTCCCTGTGCGCTATTCTCCAGCAAGTTAAACACATCAGGAAGAGGCTGTTTCCATTTAAACACAAGCAGCCCCTTAGGTGTTGGACAGAATAATTTTTGTATTGATTGGTGAGACTGTTATCTAAAAGCTTAGTGTATTTTACTTCTCCGTGTCTTCTTTTTGGTCGTGATGGTGTAGAACTAGATCGTGTGTTTAAAAAGTATGATTTCTTCCAAGAGAATTAAAAATGAACATAGTATTAACCTTCGCAAAGGACAGATTATGTCAAGAGTATAGGAAGAAGACTGCTTCATGTTTTAGGACTCAGAACCTTTGGAAAATAGAAAAAGAATTAAAACTAAAATCCATAGCTGCTCCAGTAAAATAATTTTATTTAAAAATTCTTTTCAGAGTAACTTGTGATTGTTTTCTCCAGTCCAGTGGCCTTTGCCGAGTATATAGGACATGTTTGAAAACAGGAAAAGAGCAATTAGTGAAGTTGGTATTAGTACGGAATTATCTCTGGTGCTTTTTTTTTTTGAGAAAGGCAAAAATGACACAGTAAAAATTCTTTAAGGGAGTAGAAAACTAGCAGTATTTTGCCAGAGTGCAGAGCAGCCTCTTAAAAGCAGTTTTATTGTAGCATTTTGAGCTGGGGTGGGACCATTTCAGCTGAGCAGTGATCAAGAACATACCTCCTGTTTGCTCATGGTGTCAAGTTAAATATTAGTTCTTCCACGAGTCTTGTAGAAACTAGGGTCAGTTTTGGACACACTCTGGAGGCACTGCAGTTGCTATGATGTTCATGACAATTTGCAGCCACTCCCATGAAACTGTCTTCCTTGCCTTTTCCCTTTTGTATGCCCACACTGAAAGTTCTGCAAACGCTGCATGTATTGGGTCCTTCGTGTTGTATGAGTGGAGGATGTGTGTCATGTTCTATGGGGACAGAGATGGAGCTGGCTTGTAGTGGCCAAGCTTTGGATGGCTGAGCTCGTGCATGTTTCTCTGATGACTCACTTCGTAACATCAAAACTTCAAAAGTCAGGAGCTGCTAGGCCTAGTGGTGCCGTGCCTCGAGCCCCAGCACTCTGAAGCAGGAGGATTACAAATTTGACCCCAGCCTGGGTGACTTAGTGATGTAGTGAGATTCTGTCTTAGAATCAAAAACCAAAAACCAAACCAAAAACCACACAAACAAAAAAGCCTGGGGATATAGCATAATGTGAAGGTCCTGAGTTTTTCCCCAGCATCTCTCTCTCTCTCTCTCTCTCTCTCTCTCTCTCTCTCTCTCACACACACACACACACACACACACACACACACACACGCACGCACGCACGCACGCACGCACGCTCGCACACACTTATGCACACTCGTACCAGGAACCGAAATGGCTAGAACTGGTAGGTTCTATTGAATATTGACTTTTTTGATATCGAGCAGCATTTTTTGGTAGCTAAGCACTTATGTTGTAAATAAATGATTTTTTGTTATCTTTTAATTTTTTTCATGAACTCTTTTAAATACTACATTGTACCATTGCATTTAAAACTTACGCAGTTTACTTACATTACTTTTATAAATTATTACTATGAGATATTTTATTTTGTTGGTTTTAAAACATACCTTGAAGTACAACAGCCTTTCCCCCTGACAGTGTGGTGTGACGAGTGACACGCTGATGGTGCAGTCCCCTGGGGCTCCACTCCTCCCTTCCTGGTTCCCTGCCCTACGGATCTGTTCTGTATCCCCAATAGTTTTCTCTTGGGGACAACATCATTTGCCTGGCAACTTGCTGTAGATCATCTTTAGAAGATCGTTTCCTTCGTTTGATACGCTGCTGTTACGATTCACCAGATATGTAGTATCAATAAATTTGCTGTGAACATTTGTGTAGAAGTCTTTATATGAGATTATGCTTTTCTCCTGTGTGGTAATTACCTAGGAGTGGGATTACTGAATTATATGTGAGGTATACATCTAATTATTTTTTAAATAGGGTCTCATGTTGCCCAGATTGGCGTCCGGTCTCTGGACTGAAGCAGGTCTCCTGCCTCAGCCTCCCGAGTTGCTTCACATGTGGGCACATGCCACAGTGCCATGCCATATTTAAATGGTTTAGGAACTTTGGGGTCATTTCCCAGGACAGCTGTGTTGTTTTGCAGCCTTTGTCACCTCAGCAACGCTGGAGAAGCCCAGATGCTTGGCTTTCTTGTCTCCTCTTGATAACGTTAAGATGCTGCCAGTGGCTTGTGTTGTGCTGTTTTGCTGTACTAGGGATTGAAGCCAGGGCCTTTGTACTGAGCTACATCACTAGGTATGGTTCGTTCTCTCTCTCTCTCTCTCTCTCTCTCTCTCTCTCTCTCTCTCTCTCTCTCTCTCTCTCTCTCTCTCTCTCTCTCTCTCTCTCTCTCTCTCTCTCTCTCTCTCTCTCTCTCTCTCTCTCTCTCTCAAACAGGGTCTCACTGTTTTCCCTGCTGGCCTTGGACTCAAGGCAATCCTCCTGCCTCAGCCTCACAAGTGCTGGGGTTACAGGTGTGCACCACCATGCCCAGTTTATGTGGTGCTGGCGAATCAAACTCGGATACTTAGCACTTGGCTTAACGCTTCCTGGGCACGTGCTTTAACTGCTGAGCAATTCCTCCAGACTCAGTTTTTCATTTTTTTTTTTAAAGCCATTATGACACATACGTAATAGTATTTGATTATGGTTGTGGCTTTAATCTATATTTCCCTAGTGGCTACTAATGATGAATAAATTTTTGTGTTTACTTACCATTTGTATATTCTTCTTAATAAAGGGTCTGTTTAAATTTTGTCAGTTTTCCCCATTTTCATTAATATATATATTTATACACAGTATATATAATGCTAACAATGAACTTGGGTATTTCGTGAACATACAGATATCACATCAACTTTACAATCCCTTCTCATTTTGGCCCTCCTACACCCTCGCTACCCTCCCCCAACTCCCACTACCACACCCATTTGTTCTATAGAATGCCTGTATTCTGGGTTTCCTGAATCAGAAAAACCATGCAATATTTAGCATATTTAATCTTCTGCATCTGACTCACTTCTCCACTCAAATCACCACTCTTGAGCTCAGGTTCCCACCCCTAAAATGGGCTGAAGTGGCCAAATCTTGATGCCTCTTCTGAGTCTGCCAGAGCCTTTAATTGGAATGATTTGTTAAAAGGTTTTTTTTTTTTTTTTTTTTTTTTTGTGCCTTAGTATATCTCTGTTGAGATTCTTCAACATGGTCTCACCCATCAGTCCACATAAGAACTACAACACTAAAATTCATAAGGCTAGAAAATTTGAGAAAGAAAAAGAGACAAATTTCAAATTCCTGATCAGAGTACCGAAAGGTAAATGTTTGTTCATTCAAAAGACATTTGGGTCATCATTACACCAGTAAGTTTTCTTAAGATAAACTTTGATAATAAAGACCAAACAAGTGAATTGCTACATTAAATGAACTTATGTCTATATCATAAGAGTAAATTACATATAAGCAGTAGATACAATGTCATCTGTTTGTAAGTTCTTTAAGCAAACTGCTGATCATTGCTTTAATTTCTATGAGAATATCTTGTTTGAACTGAATGGTTGACTCATTTATTTGTTTTTTGACTTCTGTATCAGGGCCCATTAGTTTCTGGGATCTTAGACATTTCTGTGTGTGCTCTGTTGCCTTGTCTTGTTCTCATGTTTCTGTTGTTGCGGGACTTCACTTTAAAGTCCTACCCAAGAGGTTTTTCTTTGAACAGCTATGAGAGTGTTGGGTGTGTGAGGGGAATTGAATTACTCTGAGTTCTGTGCTGGAAGTAGGCAACGAGGAAGGGGTTAATAGTCCTATGGCCTCTGAGTCCCCAGTCCCCTCAGGAAAGCTCTCCTACCTGTCCTGGCTTTCTTCCCAGAATGGCAGGGCTCTCTACTCTTAAGAGGTCGTCACCCTGAGCTATTCAGAAGGTTGGTGGCCTTTCTCTTCTCTCCACAACTGTCTCTTGTGCCAATTTCTTTCTTGGTACTGTTTAAGAATGACCTCGATAGTCTTGATGTGCTTTTCTGAGTTTTCTTTTTCTCTAAACAGTTCAGTCTTGGGCTTTAAAAAAAAAAAAAACATGGCTTCTGCTTACATCACTTCCTGTTATGGTTGCTGAGTGCCACTTCTGATCTAGTCTCTAGGAGGCCTTTTCTAGGGGGCACTGTTGTGTTTCTAGTATACACTACCCATGGGCTTGTTTCTGGAGGCTGGGATACCAGCTGCTGTCAATTCCCACTTCTCCCTGTTCCACGTTTACCTCGGTCAGAAGTTATGGGTGGACTTGCCTCTGTTTGTGAATGCCAGAGGCCACCAGCCATTCACAGTTGGTCTCGGCCTGCTTCCTAGGCTGCTGTTTACTTCTGCTTCTGATGTGTTTTCAAGGTTTCTTACCTTCCTGTGGCCTCCTTTCAATTGTTGAGTTGCTCCTCCCTCTCCTAGGTACATTGAACAGGCAGTTTTTGACTATATTCTCAAGTTTATAAGTGGTTTTGTGATGAGACATTGTGCAGCTCTGTTATTCAGCCATCATTTTGATTGGAAGTTCTCTGTCCATTTTTTAAATTGAGTTATTTTTGTTTGTTGGTTATTAAAAGTCTTTAAAAGACTTTATCATGAGTGTAGATGCATATGAGATTTGCAGATATTTCTCCTCTGTACATGAGTTTTATTTTATTAATAGTGTCTTTCTAAGAGCAAAAATAATTTCAGGAAATATGATCTGTACTTCTTACCTTTTCTTTCTTGGACTGCTGAAGATTGAGCCCAGAGCCTCATACATGCTAGCACTGTTTCCCTGAGCTCTGTACTCAGCCACTTTTCTGTTCTTTCCTTTTAATAGCTCATATGTTGAGGGTAATGTCCGAATACTCATATGAGTTATAATGATTTTCTTTGAAAAGTTGGATAGTTCTGCACTTTATATTTAGATATATGTGATTTATTTTGAATTAATATTTATATAAGGTTTTAGGTTTAGGCCAAGGCATCTGCTACTCTATCACTATTGAAAAGACAGTTTTTCTCTACTGAATTGTCTTTGCACTTTTATTAAAAGTCAGTTGATTATGTTTGTATGGGTTGATTTCTCTAGTACTTCCTGTTTCACTGGGGCCCCTTTCGCTAGTCACAAAGATGGGGCTTTAGAATGGGGTCAGTACATTTTCTGATAAGAACACATACT
The DNA here is from genome assembly GCA_004027205.1 of Ctenodactylus gundi. Lineage (NCBI taxonomy): Eukaryota > Metazoa > Chordata > Mammalia > Rodentia > Ctenodactylidae > Ctenodactylus > Ctenodactylus gundi. The sequence continues at coordinate 473,677 of PVKB01001137.1, read as the reverse complement.
GCCCTTGACCTTAGCCAGAGGCTGAGGATCAATAGAGAAAGTGTTTTCTGTGAGTGCTCACATTCTGGGTCAAGAGGTAGGGAGACAGAAAAAAAGCAGCAGATGTTTGGCCCTTTGTTTTGAGATCAGGGCTCCTCTCTTCACCAGAGAGAAAGTTTATTTTTCCTTGGAGTTTCAAAGTAGACCCTGGGTCTACTACCTTCCACTCCTTTGAGAAGAAAGGCTGGCAAACAAGATACTGAAGAAAAAGAAAAGAAAAATGGGGTATTTTCTCCCCTCTTTTCAGGTTCAGGAATCTCTTTCCATGAATGCTGCTTCACAAATTTGGTCCAGGTATTATAGTAGCATTCAGTGGTTATTGGCTAGCTTTCCACTGGGCCCAAAATATGACATGTACAATGAAAAGGGGAAAGTGTTTATTTTGGCTCATGGTTTCAGTTTTTGATAGACTGGCCCTGAGGCAGAGCCAACATGGCAGAAGGGCATGGCAGAGGAAGGTTGGTTAACTAATGGTATCGGGAAGCAGAGAGCAGATGAATAGCCAGTGTGAAAAGAAGCAGGTAACAATCTCCAAGGTCATACTTCTGTGACCCACCTAGACACATCCAGAATTGTGTTTCACTAATCTCATAGGCTCATCTTGAGCCAATCAGGTTGATGTTCGAGATTAACTGTCATGAGTGCAGAGTATGTTTCCTTCATCATACTCCAGAACACTGTTTTAAACACGAAATTTAAGGTAATATTTTGGGCACGTCGTGTAAATTTTTAAATAATAGATATTCCGTGAAAGGTGGTTTCTCATAGATGTTTATATATGTATTTTTTTAAGGCATTACCTTGGGTGGACTGGGTGACATTTTATAAAATATATGATTAAAATGGAAACTTTTCAATTTTATGGGAATTCTTTGTTAAAAATGACAAGCACTCACCTTCCTTTTCTCTTAAAAAAAAAAAAGGGTGGAGAAATAGTACAGCATTTAGAGTGCTAGCTTGGTAAAAACAGGGCCTTGAGTTTGATTCCCCAGTGTTACAAAAGCTGGATGGTTGTGCACATTCTGTAATCTCTGCTCATGGGAGGCCTCAGGAATACTGCTGTGAGTTCAAAGTAAGCCTGGACTAATACTGAGTTCAGGACCAGTCAAGATTATAGAGTGAGATCCTGTCTCAAAAAGAAAGAAAAGAAAAAAAGAAAACAAAAGGACTGTTTAAGAAAAGCGCTTCAATACCTGGTGGAAATTTACATTTAGTAGTATTTTATCTTAGATGCAGAAATCTAGTAAGGATGTCTTTAGCCATTCATTATTCAGTTTTATCTTTTGATTTTCATCTTTTGTCCCGTTAAGAATTGCCTTATTTTAAGCCCTTGGTATTTAATTATTGAGTTGTCTCTGGGATGTGAGTTGCTTTTTCTTCATTCTGAATCCTTGCAGAAGTCTTCAGGGGAGTTAGAGAACAAGGGGAAGTCCAAAAAGGAGAGGGTAGTGCTGAATGTGCTCATTCTCTATTGACTTGATAAAGTGTGCACTAAATATAATATAGACAGCTGGTGAAAACAAATATAGTTCAGTGGATTCCCAGTAGAAACAACTACACGACCTAGAAATTAACTAATTTTTTTTTTTTAGGTTATTAGGAGAAAACCATTAAAAATCAGTGAGGGAGAGTCAACTGTAAGAAATCATTAATCTCTTGAAGTTCACCTCAGGAGGCATGTTACTAATGGATTCGCAGCAGGATATAGGAACAATTACAAAGGCCAAGTACAGGGTAATTAAGAATAACTAACTTAGCATTTAGATTATGGGAAATGACAGGGAAATGTAAAGATAGAAGATAGTTGGGTAATCTTGTCATGTCCCTTTACAGATGTTTCACAGTTATAATTGGTGTTTCAGGCATTTGCTGTGCATTTGTTATGTGAGAGTAATGACAGTTGGGAATGTTTATGGAGCTCTGTGCCATACCCTATGCTGAGTACCTTCTATGGGTTATCACTTGACATTTCCACCAGAACATTGTGAGGCTCCCCTGATGGACAGGAACAGAAAGGGTACAGACATGAGTCCTTAGGATTTGTGTTAATCAGTTTTCTGTTGCTGTGACAAACTGAGAAAACCTACTTAAAGGATAGATTCATTTTGGCCTACAGTTTCAGAGGTTTCTGTTCATGGTTGGATAGCTCCATTGCTTTGGTGTGAGGTCAGGACCAGGAGCAGGAGAGGGCGGCACCACTGGGGATATACACAGTCCCCAAGGGTATGCTCCCAGTACTCCTTCCTCCAGCTAGGTCCCACTTCTTATAGTTTCTGCCATCGCACAGTAGTCTGTTCAGCTGTATATTGGAAAGAGACCTTATGGTCCAGTTGTCTCTAACCATGGCTGTGTTGGTGACCAAAAAAACCCCTTCAACACAAGTCTTTGAGGGTAGTTCATATGTGAACCATAATAAGATTAGAAGGTCACATGTCTTCATTCTTAACCGTTTAGCCATAAGGACACCTAAATGAGAGCTAGGGATGTAGCTTAGTGGTAGAACAAGGCCTTATGTTTAATCCCCACAAAACCAAACAATCAGCACCACAGAAAATACATACATAACAGCCAGCCAGCCAGCCAGCCAGCCAGCCACATAGCCAGACCTACCTACCTGCTTATCTACATCTTCCAGTTGAATGGGATAAAATTCTGGGAGACCAGGAATTAGGAAGACCAAATTAAATACTAAAAAATTAACTGTGCTCCTCCCCCTTTTCCCCAGCCAAGTACTGGGGATTGAGTCTCTTGTCTTCACCGAGCCATATCCCTTCCCCCCCTCCTACTCTCTTTAAAATTTTGAGACAGGGTCTCACCAGATTGCCCAGAATAGGTTCAGACTTTTGGTCCTCCCAGAGTTCTATCATACCCTTCTTGTAAAATTGTAAAATATGCACTTTCTGTGAAGTTGAAGGATATTTTGACAAGGTATGTACTTTTTGTAAAGTCGAAGGATACTTTGACTAGATATATAGGAACTTAAGTATCCAGTTTACACAAGAGGAAGAATGGAAACCATTTGAGTTGTAGGATTCATTATGTCAGAATATTTATTGTGTCAGGTTCCACCACATCAACTTGGTGTAAATACCCAGTTTTTATAGCATTGCTTTCCTTGAGAGCATCTTCTTCAGTAGCGTTGGGCCAGAATGAGCCTTGTTACTCAAGTGCTAGAAGGCCAGATCCAAAGGTAGACTTAGATAGAAACAGGTACCTTTTGTTTCCCCCATTTCAGTAGGAACAGTTTGACTCCTGATGTATTTAAAACCTTAACCTCTTCAACATCCTGAAAGATACTGTGGAGAGAATTCCTAGTGAGGTTCAAAAGAGGAAGCTTTCCTTCTCTTATCTTTTCTCCTTGCCACCTAGTTAGAACAATTGGTAAATTTTATACTTCTGAAAGAGAATAGGATCCTTAAGGAATAGAGAAGGGGTGTTAACATCCTGTCCAGATGGATGTTTGAGCCTGGATGTTCCTGTTTACACACATTCCCCTTTGTGCATATCTAAGCAGCAGCCAAATTAGAGTCATCCAGACAACTTGGGTGGTATCCTCCTCTTCTCCAGACAGTGGGGAGCTCAGATAGGATTCTTTGATGGTGCTTGTAGAGCTGTTTTGCCCTTTTTTTTTGGTAAGTGATTTTTAGTTATAGGCCAAGGAGATAGTAAAAGTCTTTGAGCAGAAAAAGACTAAAAAATAGTCACAATGTGAGGGCTGTAAGAATTTTATTATAATTCTTACTCTGAAGTTGCTTGACTTTTCCATTTGTGGAAAAATTGTCTCTGTGAAAGTGATCCCTGAAGTGGGTGGAGTGCATACCTGTAATCTTGGCACTCAGGAGGCAGAGGCAGGAGGTTGCTGTGAGTTTGAGGTCAGTCTGAGCTACATAGTGAGTTCAAAACCACCGTGTCCTACAGAGTAAGACTTACATTTCACACATACGCAAAACTAATCCCTGATGCCATAAAGATAGGTGACTTCTGCTTTAGCTGCCGCAAGAGTAAGTGGAGGAGGAAAGAGTGCAATAATAATTCAGTGTAAAAACAAGTAAAATAATGAATCTTATAATTTTGTCCATATCGGGTGAGTTGCTATAAAGCAACTGTACTTTTTAAAAGTAAAACAAGGGTATCAAGTGAAATAAGACTGTTGCAGTCAATCCTTAGGATATTTGATAGTGAGCAGAGATTAGTTTAGGTCATAGGTGCCCATAGTATCTGATAGTTCACCTGGATTGTAGAACATGGAGATTTTTTCAAGTATCTTGTATTTATTTTGTTGTTTAATTTTATAGTTTGCACTACACACTGTCCACATACCCACATCCGGGGATTTTTTTCAAATGCACCTCCCTCTTCCAGGTTTAAGAGCCCAGGGTGGTAGGTCAGATATTTTAACAACTAGGTATTTTTATATGCCTAGAGGAAATATTGGAAGACATTTATTTGATAACAAAGGATGTTTAATCATAAAGTAGATGTGTGGCTTGAAGAAAGATAGTAAGTCACGAATGTTTTAATACCATTAATGTATTTAAAGCATTTTTAAAGACAAATCTTACCCTTAGTGTTTTATTCTCTAGCACCTACAGCCAAGTGTGTGTTTGAATTAGTAAAAATAGGTGTCTGATTATATGGATTTGATTTTCTCATTGTAAATATTCGTTGGGAAATCATTTTTGGAGTGGTGGTTCTTGTGGTTCCTTGGGAAGGCTCAAGCACCTTCTGGCTGTCAGAACCCTCCTGTGAAGCCTTTGTCCTCAAAACCGCAGGATTCTGTTGAAGTTCCAGCCAAGATGCCTGCAAGAGAAGGGGAAGGAGAGGCAAATGGAACTCTTGGAAATCTCCATCCATTCACCTCTACTAGACACCTGTTGGCATTGCTGTCTTGGGGGGGATCGGTGGGGGGGGCTTCAACTGTGGTATCTAAGTGGACACATTGCCAGCTTAAAATCTTATTTCTAGTACTGAAGAAGAGTGGAAATCAGACTTGTAAACTCGATTCTCTCATTGAATATAAAATTTATTTTGTGAATCATGAATTTTCTACCATTGTAGAATTTAGAGGGAATGTATTATGTGGAATTATTTTAGAGACATAGTCCAGTTTTACTCAAATATTTTCTCAGTCCAATTCTATGCATTTGTAAAATTTTAATGCAATTTTATTATTTTCTAATAAGTCTTTTTAAACTGTATTAATATTAAGAAATTCTTCTAATCTTCCACATTGATGAGAAGCCATCAATCTGTCCTTCTCATGGAGCCTATTAGAAATAATCCTTGAAACATCTCTTGTGTCTTACAAACTTAGTTTGGGCAGCTCTACTCGCTGATCAGTGCTATGATCTTCCCTCCCTCTGGGTTAGGTTTGTTTATTTATTTATTTATTTATTTTTGGCCTGGTAAATTTCTCCATGAAAAGTTTTGCCTGTTCCCTTCAACCTGGAAAATTTCTGTTGATCCTTCAGCTTTCACTTTTTTTTTAAAAAAATTTGAGAGCTCAGTATAAATTTTTTCAAGTTGATTTAATTTCAGTATCTGCAGTATTGTTGGGTTCTAGAGCTGCAAAAATGAACAAGAATAGTCTTTGCCTGTAAGTTTTTCCAGGGTAGAGAGGAAGACAGATACCCATAGACATACCTAATCCTCAGTGTGTAAGTACCTAACAGATAGATTCAGGGTATGAACAGGGAAGGGGCGCATGTTTCTTAAACTTTTTCTTCCTTAAGAATACTAAGTTCTCTGTATGGAAACAGTACTGTTCCTTGAGCCAGGTTGTTTTCAGGAGTTTTATAAACCTGATTAAACTCAACACATTCGAGGTACCAGATTATTCCTAGTCAGAAACAGGAAAAAACAGCATCAGAGGTAATTGTATAACTTCTGCATTGGCAGAATCTTTGACTTTTAATTCCCTGGATGTGATAACACTGAGGAAATATTGCTTGGGCCTGCTTTCTTGTGCATCGTAAAGTAATTGGGTAGTATAACATTCCAAAGAGTGGAAGGAGGGAGGAAAAAAAAATGAAATTCTCAATAGTCACTTCTCTGTTGGCAAGCTTTCTGTTGCTTAGTTTTCTCCAGACATAATATGTTTGTTTCTGGTTGGTTAGATCTTAGTCATATGGGCTCATCTAGCCACAGCGAAAGTTTTCCTTCCTTCCTTCCTTCCTTCCTTCCTTTTTTTTCTTTTTTCTTTTTTTTTTTTTTGAATAAAAGGTAGTTTTTGAGTTAGGTGCTTGCTTCCTGTAGATAAACTTGAGTTGGTTTGGAACTAGAGAAGAGTTGCATATTGGGTAGCACCAAACAGTCTTTAACACCTTAACTGGTAGGAATTCATGAGTGGAATGAGTGAGTGAAGAAATGGGCCATGTGGAGTGATGCAGAGGCTTTGCTTTCACTCTCTGTGATCTGTTGTGGGCATATCCAGTGTGTGACCTGTGTTGCGGAAATACCTGTCTTACATAAAAAATAAGGAAATTTGGTTCCTTACCTTCTGTCTCCTTCTCTGTCTCTCCTTCCTCCAGTGCTCCCTTGCTGGATCCCTATTTACTTAGAGACAGAGAGTCTCAAACTGGGTAGTTGGCCTCTAACTGTGAGTAGCTGAGATTCCAGCAATGTGCATATGGCTTTTGACTCTTATATTCAGATTGATTTTGTAGATATCTAGAAAATAAAATACTTGGATTTGTTCTGCTCTGTCAGTCAGAGTTCATTTACCTTCAGGCACGTGGACTGGATCAGAATTGTACACTTGAGAAAAGACAGGTATGTTGGTAACAACGTAGACATACCTGATATTTTTGTCTCTAGTACTGATTATGAATAGTTTATTTAAATAGTTTTACTGAATTAGTCTTATTTTGGCTTATTGAAATAGGTATGTAATTTATGCATTTCTGAATTATGTTTCTTCAGAGATGTATTCACTTTGGTTTTTCATCTCTGTCCTGGTAGTGATTTTTCTAGCAGGATATGAAGCTGGATAGAGCCTAATTTCTTAAGTATACTGTTTATTAAGATTGCTGTGGCAGCTGTACACTACTACAGTTACCTTGAAAAACAATTTTTTAAAAATCATAAATACTCTGAATACTTTAAGGCTTCCTCAGACATGAAGATCATATTTCTGAAGTATCATCCGTCACTGCCAGTTATTTAGTAGCTGTTACAATAGAAGAATTGTGGTGTTATCTTCTTATTGCTGTGCTCTGCGCGCCATTGAAAATATGCTTTGTTGCTCCATTCTGTTGTGCTGAGCAACCGGAAATTGGTTTTTCCGAGCCATCGTAATGTGAAGAATGGCCTCCCTGTGTCAGTTATCTGAAGAAGTAAATTCCACGGTCCCTCAGCTGCAGGCTGGCTCTTCCCAGCTGCTGCTCCTCGCTTAGTGGAGGATACCAGTTGCTGAGAGAAGGCAGTGTCTGTTCTGTACAAAATGAACTTTGTTTGGACCTTCTGCAGGCAACTGAAACTGCTTAGGAGTCCAGCCGGACATTCCTTACTAGATGATAGTTTAAATGCAGGTCATATTTAGAACCCAATTTACATTAGCTTAAAAATAGACATTGCCTTTAGAGAACAGACCTCTGGTACACTTGAGGTTGGGGTCTGATAGGCTGGCTCTCCTAATTCACATTACTGTGCTTCAGACTCTGAAAGGCATGGTGCACGGGAGTAGGGTGAAGCTAGGGTGCTGTAACTTGGGATCTTGTCTTTGGGCTGTGTGTTGGTTTCTTTCCATTCATACTCATTACTTGCAGTAAATTTATGGCAGATGAGACATATATTGTAGTATAAAATCTGATTTCTGTATAATATTTTAATTAAATAAATGGATTTTTTTTCTGTTTGACTAGGAAAGATTAGAGAATGTGGAAAAAGTCTGATGAGATAATTCAGGGTGATAAAATCATTATATTGATATATTGTTTGCTGTGTTTAGGTGAGTCAAGAATGGTCCTGAGGGGATAATGTGTTGTTAACCTCAAAGATGACAGAGGGAGATTAGTGACAGCTCTCACTCAGAAGTCAGTTCACTAAATCATATGACTTAAAATGTTTTCATTTATGTGAGTTAATAATTAGCCAAAATAATGGATTGAAATTTTTTCTAGTCTTATTTGATAAGGTAGGTTTGAGGTTGGGTACAAGTTTATTGCTAACTTTTTTTTTTTTTGAGACAGGATTTTGCTCTGTAGCCCAGACTGGTCCTGAATTCACTATGTAGCTAAGGCTAGCCTTGGGACTTGGCAGTCCTCCTGCCTCAGCCTCCCGAGTGCTGGTATTACAGGTGTACGCCACAATACTTAGCTTTATGTAGTGCTGGGGACTTGAACTCAGGGTGTTGGGCTTCCTAGGCAAGCACTTTAACCACTGTGCCATTCCTCCAGCCCCATTTTAATTACTAGATAAGCAAGCATGTTGAACTTGCATTAATATATTTGAATCATTATCTAAAATTTTAATGTTGAAACAAAATGGTAAGCTTAGGAGAATAATTTTGACTTTGTTGAAAACCAAATGAAACAAAACAAAAACCACTGAAATTCATTACTTTTCTTCATGATATAAAAATGTAAAGTAAACATTTATTTTAAAATATATTTTATTTCTATAATTCTGGACATTATTTCTGGTTATAATTTTTCACTAACATATTTATGTAACAGTTTCTTTGAAGCTGACACTTTTAGTGATGTTAGTATTTAAGGTTATGTTACATTACACAAGTAACTGTTAAGACATCTCTAAGATACTATACCTGGATGGCTGGTATAGAAATTTCTATAGTGCTACTGTTTAATAAAACATTTATAAAGGCATTTACAATTTTTGTTTCATTTGCTGTATACCTATCTAGACAAAAGCAAAAGACTTGCTTGAAATATTAAGTTTTCATTATAGCAGAAATGCTGATTTGTATAAAAAGAATTTTCCTAAAGAGATGACCTTCAGTCTCAGCTACCTGATAATGTCCACATATTAGAGAACAATTAATAGTTTAAAGGAGTGAAGATGTGTGTTCCTAACTAACACTGAGAAGTTTGTTTGACTTAGTAGCTGATAATTATAAAGCCTTTCTTTTTTGCCTCACGTTTCCGAGGTTACTGAGTGCTTAAATAATTAACACTGTTTAACTTTTAAGCGTATCTACATTGAAAAAGTAAACCATATCCACATATTGATACATTTCTTAGTCTTTGGAGCCTACTTGATTTGCAGCAATAAACCTTGATTTTGGTTTTTCAGTGATGCCTTCATTCCAGCAGAATACCCAGGCAAAACTGCAGTGACTGTTGAAACTTAGCTGTCTTTGATAGCCATGCTCCAGTTTAAATTGCAGTTGTTTCCCAATGGTGATATCAGTTTTAACTTTTTCTTTTTATTCCTCTGGAACCTCTTGTAAGAGTGAGGGGATATATTCCCCTCAACCTCAGCTGACACCACACTTGTCTTCGTGGTACTTATGGCTTAGTGAAAGAGTCATGAAACAAATAATATGTTTACACAAATCCATCCATCCATCTATCCACCCAGTCACCCACCCATCCGTCCATGCAAACAAGGCGGAATAAATGCATCAGAATCATTGCAACCGTGTTTTCTCAGTAGTAGTAAGAGTCTGATCACTGACTGATTTCCACTGGTTCTGGAGATTGATTCTAGGGCTCTGCGTATGCTAGGCACATGCTCTACCACTGAGCTACATCCTTTGCCCCTGATATTTTATATTTCAGAACAAAACAAGCAGGAGTAGCAAGAAACACACTTCAGAAAATGGTCTGATAAAGCGAATTATTTGGCACTATGAGAATTACCTGATGTTCTCCTGTAGTTCAGGATATGTATGGGTAAGTACTTGGAAAGACTTGCTGCATTGTCAGTCAGGAGCTTTTAGGTCCTATGATGAATTTTAACTTTTATGTTAGGTATGAGAAGCTGGTAAATGTCTTCAGGCAAGATTATCTTACAGACAGACATGGTGATCAATTATGTAATCTTTCACTGATACTCTGTGATATCAAGAGCTATTTTTTTTATTAGCCTCCAAAATTAGAACTGGGATTTTTGCTTTAGCATTTTGGTGACCTTCAGTGTTCTTCTCAACGAGAATATAGGCCCCTGAAGACGGTGGTTGTCTTAGTCACCATTTTGCTTGCCCATAACCTTGAGCAGTGCCTGACACACAGAGAGTACCCAGTTGATATTTCTGGGGATATAGCCCGATTGTAGTGCACTGACGCCTGGCAGGTACAAAGCCCTAGATTTGATCCCTGGCACCAAAAACAAATCTGAGTGACTCAAGAAAAAATGCTCCTGTGTTTTTTGCTTCTCTGGGTGTGTCAGTACTTTCTATTTATTCTCTGTCACACCGTAGTTTGGTTCTCTTTGAACCTATGTAATGGTGAGAGACTAAGGCAGCCAGTCTAGACATGAGCTCTTGCCCTTCATCGCGACACCTTTGTTTAGATACCTTGGGAAGTAATGCCTACCTGTATTGCTGAAGTGCAGAAAGTGGGCAATTAACGTGTGTGTGTGCGCGCGTGCGCGTGCGTGCATGTGGGCTAGCATTCCTGTGGCACAGCTATAGCAGAGAAGGTTAGGCAGCACAGAGCAAGAGTAAGTTCTTTAAGTTTGAAGGGGACAACAGAGAACTTAGGAATATGATGTTTGTAGAGTTCAGAAATTTTAAATTTCAGTACAAATATGTTTGTTTCAGTAGTGTAAAGGACAACCTTGATGGTTTATTAGAAGAAGAAACAAGAGGTGGAATTGAAGCCCACCTTTCTAGTGTATTTTGGATGCTGGGGAGCACTTTTGTTGTTGGATGTAGGGGATGTTACATTTTGGCTATAAATGATGTCTCTTCTCTGGTCAGACTGAAAACTGTGTGACATAGCCAGGCTCATGCGTTAGCCCCATAATGGTCTGGAAGTTTGTGTGGTGTGTTTGTCTGGTGTTCAGTCATTGCTACGCTCTGCTTTCCCTTTGTCTTTGGTTACATTGTTACTTTGGTAATTACTTGTTCCATAAGTGGGTCTAGAAATGGCTTTTATTGTACCTGTAAAGTCTGAGGTAAATTTCTTCATTTTTCTCTTTAGGGAAGTAAATGTCATTTTCGTACATCCATTTTTGTTGTGGAAGGCAGATTCTGCCCCATCTTGTTTTTATACTGTTCTCATATCCCAGCTCCTTCTGATTAAAGAAGTGTGTGTACACTGTGTATCCTTTAATATTCCTTCAGGAAAAATTATTAAGCAGCTACTTGGGGAAATGCCAGGCCGGCCCTGTTCTGTTGCTGCTTGTGAACAACACAAAGTTAAATTTTCTTTGGCTTATGTGATTACTAGGGACTGGTGAAATAATTGAATGCATCGACTGGTGTGACTGGAGAGACCTTTATTGTGTCTCTCCAAGGATAAGATATTGAAAAAAGAAAGAAAAACATCCAAACGTGTGTGTGCATGCATACACAGATACACACGTGAGTGCACACATCTTAAACGTATTGTCACAGCGTAGCTCTCAGCAGAAGTATACAGCTGAAAACTTTCTTATTTCTTGCCTAAGACAGAGTAGCAAAGATTACATCTGTTCTTTCAGGAGTGAAGCTCCTTTATAATGTCTGTATAATTTTATTGAAATGGATGATAAGGATAAATTAAAATGTCTGACCTTCTGGAAAATGTGATCAGATATTTCAAGATTAGTAATTTTTAATTCAGCAAATATTCCCTTTCAATTTGTTTTTAAATTGATATTTTCAACTTCTTGTTTGTTAATTTTATGAAAGAACTTTGTACCCCTGGTCACTGATACGTGGACATGGTTGAAGGAAGAAACCATGTTTAATAGTCACCATAAAATAAATACATCATTTCCTGTTTTTAAACATGAGCTCTCAGATTGAGTAGTGCATGTATGGGTACTGATAGGCTATAAAATTGAGATTTTAATGGCTCTCAGTTTTTATATTTTCTTTTCCAATGTGAATGTCTTTATTTTTTGTTTTGTTTTGCAGTATTGAGATTGAACCCAGGCCCTAAGGCATTCTACGCAAGTACTCTGTCACTAAACCAAATCGCCAGCCCCTTTATTTAGAGACAGGGCCTTATAAAATTGCCCATGCTGAACTCAGACTTGCTAGTCTCCTTTCTCAGTTTCCTGAGTAGCTGGGGTTACAGGTGCACACTACTATGTCTGGCTTATTTTTGTCTTTTGCTATTAATGTCGTGTGCAAACTAGACTGCTGGTAGATTGTTGAACAGAAATGTTGAGAGTGTACATCCATGTTTTTTTCTTGTTCTTAGAAAATTTTCAGTCTTTAGTCATAGAGTATATTAGCTGTAGATTTTATAGAAATACCATTGTTATCAGATTGAGAAAGTTCTGTTTGGTTCTTAGTTGCTAAGGGTTTGGTAATTCTTTCAAAACATGCGTAGTGTGCTTGCTTCGGCAGCACATATACTAAAAAACATGAATAATAACTGAGTTTTATTGTGTATTTTTCTGCATATATTATGATGATCATGTAACTTTTTAGCCTTTATTAGGGTGTTTTTAAGTTGTGAATTAACTTTTCTAATGTTATATTATAACTGATTTTGAAATGTTAATTATTTCATTCCTGGAATAAGTTGCATTTGATCATAGTATTCCTTTTTATGTGGATTTGGCTTGCTAAAATTTTTTTAATTGAGAATTTTAATTGTGTTCCTGAAACGGAGGGGTGTGTGTGGTTAGACGGAGGAGGGTTTCGTGTGGAGGGATGGGGGAGGGAGAGAGAGAGATGGCAGGCAGGCAGGCTCTTGTCTGACTTTGGTATTGGTGTAATATTGAATTCATAGAATGAATTGGGACATAATCTAATTTCTGGAAGATTTGGTGAAGTATTGCATTCTTATTTTAACCATGTGATAGAATTCCACAGTGAGAGCTATTTGGGTCTGGGACCTTCTTTGTGAGAAGATTTTACTTACTAGCTCAGTTTTTTTCAGTGTTTTCAGGTTTTCTATTTTTTCGTGAGTCAGGTTTGCTTATTTTTGTCTTTATCAATTTGTTGAGTCCATCTAACCTGTCTGATAGGGAGGATGCTGCAGCTTGAATATGAGTTGTACCCTCTGTAACCCATGTTAATCCCTATTGTGAGGTATTAAGAGGATCAAAACTCTGTGTGTGTGTGTGTGTGTGTGTGTGTGTGTGTGTGTGTGTGTGTGGTATTGGAGATTAAATGCGGGGCCTTGGTTTGATCTGCATCTGCAGCTTCTTTTTAGTTTTTGTTCCAGTTTGAGACAGGGTTTTGTTAAGTTGCTAAGTTACCCAGCTTGGGCCTGAATTTGCCCTCCTTCTGTGCCAGCTTCCCAGAAAGTTGGGATTATAGGGGTGTGCCACCTTGCTTGGTCAAGAGAATGGAAATAGAGAAGGGGCCTTTGGGAGGGGATGAGGTTTAGGTCCAGTCAGCAGGTTGAAGCCCTCATAATTGATCATTAGTGGCTTTATTAGAGGTAGAAAAACCAGGACACATCATGCACATAGCGATGCTCACACCTGTGTGCCATGTGATGCCATGCTGCCTCAGGGTTCAAATAAGAAGGCTCCTGAGACAGCGCTTCAGCCTTGGAGCAGAATGCTGAGCTCAAATAAGTCTTTTTTCTTTATAACTCATACAGTCTTTGGTGTTATTTGCAACAGAAAATGGATGAAGGGGCTGCAGGAGAAGTGGCACAGCGGCTAAAGCACTAGCCTACAAAGGTTAACACGTTGGGTTTGATTCCCTAGCACCACATGAAACTGGGCCTGGTGGCGCACGTCTGTAATTCCAACACTGAGGAGGATTGCTGTGAGTCCAAGATTAGCCTGGGCTCCATAGTGAGTTCAGTACCAGCCTGGGATACAGAACGAGACCCTGTCTCAAGAAGAAAGGAAGAGAGAAAGAAAGAAAATGGACTAAGACAGTGACATACAGCTTTTCTTATCTCCTTATAATCTTTCTCTCAAGATCAGTAGTTGATTTTCCTTCTTTTATTATGGGGTTTGGTAAATGGAAATTTTGGGAATAATTTCCTTTGATTTTCTTGGGTTAGTTTAAATAAAGGTTTTTTTTTCCAGTTTTCTGACATTTTTCAAAGAACCAACTTTTGATTTTATTGATTTTTGTCCATTTTTAAAATCATCACTGGTTTTTGCTCTAACTTTAATTTTCTTTTACTTATTTTAGTTTTAGTTTATTCTTTAGTTATTTAAAGTGAAAATATATTAAGATCTTTCTTATTTTCTAACACAGGTTTAAGTTTAAAATTATAAAATTGTCCCCAGCCATTGTTAGAACTTCATTTCATAAATTTTAGTGTTATTGTTTACATTCAGCTTCACAGTATTTCTTAATTTTGCTTGGGAGTTTTCTCTTTGATTCATAAACTTGTTAGAAGTTATTGTTTAATCTCCAAATTTTTCTTGATGTGGTGTGCTAACATGTTTCATATTATTTAAGTTATTGTAAATTTATTGAGAGTAGTTTTGTGACATTATGGATAATCTGTACTGTACTTTAAAAAAGAACATATGTTCTGTTTGTGGTGTCTTATTGATGTCAGTATGGTTGCTTATATCCATTCTGATTTTTTTTTGTGTGTTTTATTATTTAGAGGGGGTATTAAGGTCTTCAGTTATTATTTCAGTTCTGTCCATTTTTGTTTTATTTGTTTTGGAGTTTTGTTACTGGATAACATTAGTGATTGTTTTAGCTCCCTGATGAATTGACTCTTTTATCATCATAAATTGTCTCATATTTTCTTAGTAATTTTTTTTCTGGTGTGTTTTGTCTAATTTGGACATAGCTCTTCCCGTGTGTATCACTTCTATACTCTCTCTTCCCTCACTCCCACCCCGGGTTATATAGACTAAGTATGTGTTCTGATTTTACAGTCTAGGCTAGCCTTGAGTTTACTGTGTAGCTGAAGCTGGCCTTAAACTCCTGACCTTCTTGCCTTAGCTAAGTATTGGGATTGTAAGTGTGCACTGTTGTGACCATTGGAGGGAGTATGCCTATTTGATGGGTGTCTTAGTTACTTTTTTTGTCGCTATAACTCAATACCTGACATCCACAGATTTAGGGGTGAAAAGGTTTATTTTAGCTCTCAGTTTTAGAAGTCACAGTCCATTCAGGGGCACCTGGCAGCAATGGAAGTACATGGCAGAGGCAGAGGTGGAGGCAGCTTCTCACGACATCACAGACAGGAAGCCAGGTCAAGGCAGTTTGAGACTAGTCCTCCAAGGAAGGCAGGAAGCGGCTAATATATCCTTCAGGTCTCATGCCGGTGACCAGCCCCTCCTGGATCCAGGTGTGGAAGGTATGGTAAACTCCCACTACATGCCTATAATCCAGTTTACATGCCTGTAATCCAGTCAACATTCCTGTAATCCACCCTCCAAAGTAGGCTTATATCTTCCAACAGCACGTGTTTCCATAGACAATCTATAACATTCAAATATATGAGACTTTTGGGGGACATTCTAGATCTGAAAACACAATATTCCACCCCGGGCCCCCAAAAGACTCATGTCCTTACCCCCGTGCAAAATGCATTTAGTCCTTCTCTAAGAGTTACCAGAGTCTTAACAGTTTTAGCACTGTTAAAGAAACTCCCAAGTCCATAAGCTCCTCTGAGATTTAAGACAAAGTTTTAGCTGTGAACTCCTGTTAAAACTGAAGAGTTAAGCACTTTCAACATAAAATGGCACAACATAAATATTTCCATTCCAAAATAGAGGAAGAAGGGGATAAAAGGCAATAGGACCAACACAATTCCTAAACTCAGCAGGGCAAGGGTTAAATCCTGTAGCTTCGTGTCCAGGAACTGGGGTAGATTGTGGTGGGGTAAGAACTCTAGAGGGCTTGGGTGGCCCCATGCCTATGGTGTTGCTGCTGCCTGCAACCTCCATCTTGTCTCCTTTGGGCTGGATTCACCATGGCCTGCAGCTTTTCTCAACTTACGATTCATGCTCCTGGCTTCTCCAAATTTTCGGGCTCTCCATAGCCCCTTAGATTTCTCCTTCACGCCCTACCCACACTCCAAGGCCTTCCTCTGAAATCTGGGTGGAAGCCTTCATGAACCCATAACTCTTGGCCTCTGCGAGACTAGAAAGCTGGGACTATGTAGACCTCTCCAAGATCTGCCCCTGGCTTGAGCAGTAGTCTGTCCACCTTGTGCCATGTTTGCAGCAGCATCTGAGTACCTGGATTGCGGAACTCTAGGGAGCCGAACTCTGGCAAACACTTCCCTCTTTGGCCCTATAGGAAGCCCTGGGGTGCACTTCACACAACAGAATTTCTTGCCTTTGCACCCTTTAATTGGTGAATGGTGGGATCTTGTTGATTTCTGAGTCACCCTCAAGGCCTCTGTCTTGCAGTCCTGATTCCAACTTCCTGGCTTCTGATAATGTTAGTCTCATGCTTTTTCACTCCAGACTGCAAGCTTCTTACATCTGTTCTTTCTGCCGTTGTCTCCTGTCATTCACCATAGAGCTGGCTGAAGGCTACAAACAGAAGCCATGTAACAGTTTGAACATCAGAACATGAATCTGCCTTAAGATTTCCTCCACCGGAGTCAGTTCACCGCCCTTAATGTCAGTTTGAGACAAAGTCTCTGGACAAGGGCAAAATGCCGACAAACTTTTTGCCAGAGTGTAGCACTCTTGGTTTTTAGGCCACTTGCCGATACAGTCCTTTTTCCCATCTGAAACTTCCTGAGCCTGGCCTTTCCAATGCACGCTTTGATCAGCATTTTGGTCTTCTGAGCTCTGACCAGAATCCCCCATTAACCTTGGCTCACAGCACTCCAAGGCTTCTCCAGCTGGCATCCTCGAACTTTTCCAGATTCCTCCTACAAACTGTTTCCAAAGACTTTCAGACAACACGGTCAGGTAAAGTACTGCAATGACTCCCCTCTAGATAGGTAGTGGGGGTTTACCACACCTTCCACACCTGGATCCAGGAGGGGCTGGTCTGTGGGATGAGACCTGGAAGGATATATAAGCTGCTTCCTGCCTTCCTTGAGGACTAGGACTGGTCTCAAGTTGTCTCTCTCAGCTTGCCCTCCTGTTTGTGATGTTTTGAGAAGCTGCCTCCACCTCTGCCCCTGCCATGTACTCCCATTGCTGCCAGTCGCTGCTTAGTGGCCTGTGACCTTCTAGAACTGTGAGCTAAAATAAACCTTTCTCCCCTAAATTTGTTGATATTGGGTATTGAGTCACAGCAATGAAAAAGGGACTAAGACAGAAGGATTAGGAAATGCCCAGGGCACAGATTTCTGTGTGATTGATATGTGGACCCCTAGATGAGGGAAAGAACACTTCCTGTTTTGGTGTGGATGGCAGCTTAAGCTAAATAGAAAGGAAGAAGAAAGATTGTTACAGCTGCTTTTCCTGGGAGGGCTCCAGCCTTCGTCTTCACTAGACATTGACCTGCTTTTGTCTTTGCATAGCTGATTTCTATCACAGATGTGCTCTGGTCTTCAGTTCTTTGCCACTGCGTTTGGACGTTCGTTGATCCATGGCACAGAGTTGAGTCAGCTGTTCTGAAGTTTCAGACTTGTGTTCTTTTGTCTGTCTCACAAGTAAGAAGCCACTGGACCCTCCAGCTCTTGTATATGCAGGTGGCCATGTGGAGTTTTTCTTTGGACTTTAAAGTTGGGCTAACAAATTCATAAATGTGCACGCACACACATACACACATAGACACACACATGTATATGTATATGCATTTTTATTCTTTTTCTCCTAGAACCCTATCCCATACAGCTTGTGTGCTTGGCTTATAATTACTTTCATGGTAAATATTTTATCATTTTTGAGTCTCTAAGTGTCAATTATGTATCAATTCATTGTTATAATGTAGCTCTTTATATATCTAAATGTAATACAAATATATGAGTTTGTTTTTTCTCTACAGCAACTTATGAGATGCCCTGTATTTTCAAACCTTCCATGTTTCATTATTTATATATACAGCAACAGTGAGTTCAACTAAAAGGAGAATCCTTTCGAAGTTGTTACAGTTTTCAACCATTACACACAGAATTTGGCATGTGCATATTGAAATGTTTATCACAGGAGGGATCCAGGAGAGATCAGGATGCTTGGAACCTCCCTCATGGTGTTACTTTCTAGTTACCTTTCTTATCCGCCATCACTGATCTCTTCTCCATTCTCAGAGATTGTGATTTAATGAATTAGGATGTCGTAAGTGAAGCCATCCAGCTTGTAATCTTCTGAGACTGATCTTTCCTCTTAGCTTACCTTTGAGAGTCATACCAAGTGATTGTTTGTATGAGTAGTATGTTTGGTTTTACTGCTTGAGTATTCCAGTTTGTTTATATTGTCATCTATTGAAGAACAATTACGTTTTTCCAAGTTTTGGGGTAATTATGAATAGAATTACTATAAACTTTCTATTATTACAAGTACCCATCTCCTCTTGAGACTAAAGCCAAGGCCTGCAAATGCTGGGCAGGTGCTTTACCACAGATCTACATCCCTAGCCACATCAGTTTTTGTTTCTTTAGTAGGTACTCTGCATGACTTTTGAGTCACAGGATAAGCGCTTTATGAGAAACTGCCAAGTTGTTTTCAAGAGTTGCTGTGTCGTGGCTCAGCCCTGTAATCCTAGCACTCTGGGAGGCTGCGGTGAGAGAATCACAAATTTGAGTCTCACCTGGGCAACTTAGCAATTTACTGGGACCATGTCTCAAAAAATCAAAAGTAAAAATGGACTGGAGATGTGCATCGGGCTCAATCCCCAGTCCACCCTGAGTACAGCTATGCTGTATTGCTTTTCTAACAGATATGTTTGAGAGCTGTTGTTATTTCCCATGCTGGCTGCCTCTTCGAATTGCTAGGATTTTTCTTTCTTTTTTTCTTTTCTTTTTCTTTTTCTTTTCTTTTTATTTTGGAAACAGAGACTCTCTCTGTAGCTCAGGCTGGTCCTGAACTCACTAGTGTAGCCCAGGTTGGCCTTGGATTCAGGACAATCTGCCTGCCACAGCCTCCCACGTACTGGGATAACAGGGGCATGTGCCACCGTGCCCAGCTTTATGAAGTGCTGAGGAATTGAACCCAGGGTCTTGCGCTTTCAAGGCAAGTGCTGTGTCATTCTTCCAGTCAGATTTTTAAATTGTGGGCGTTCTGATAAATAATGTAGCAGTATACTTTTATTGCTTTAATTTGCATTTCTCTAATGGCTTATACTTTTAAATATCTTTGTATATTTTTTATCATTAGGGTTTATTTTGGGGTGACAAGTCATCTTGAAGCTTTAAATTTTCCATGTTAACCATTCCTGAGAAAAATTCTTTTATGTACACAAAATGTAGCCTTTTCTTGATAATAGAGGTCACTGTATGAAATGTTTTTGTATGACTTTATAAATTACAGGGATCTTCAAAATGGGAGGCTGCATCTGTCTCTTTCCAGCATTACTCTTCTGCTGTTGATACGCCTGATTCTGGCAGTGGCTCCACCTCCCATTCTCTTTCTGGTTTACACCTTTTGTGGAATGATCATGAGTAAGGCTGGTAGAACTGTTTGTGCAGAAGTGTGAAGTGTGCTCAGTAAGTGTTCCAAGAGCACTTTCCTAGCTAAGTAGGGTACTTCTTAACATCTGTGGGAGTGGCACTGAAACCAGATTCATGAAGTTGGTATAAGGAATCTGTGGTTGTGACTTGGTGGCTGCATTGAGCATTGTCTGTAGGCTGAGTGTTCAGTATGCTTTGTAATACATATTCCAGTATTTTCAAAAGTTTGAGTTCTGTTGAGCAACTTTAAATTTTAGTGGTTGTTCTTTATGTCATTTGTCTTCCAGCTCTTTACCTTTTTTCCTTTTTTCTTGAACATGGCATGATCAGTAGAATTTGTCAGGTCGAGCTGTCCTGATAAATAGAGCATTGAGAAGATACAGCAAGTTTTTAAGTTTCTACTATTTTTAACTGTGGGTTATCAAATATTAGTTGTATTAGTTTTTTATATTATGATGGCATATGACATAATTTGATTGAAAATCTTTTGAAAAGGTTGGAATACAAACTGTGATGCTTGATCTTGATTATCAGCTGGACTGACACTAGAGAGTTCACATGGAGGAAGTGAGTAAAACACGCTTCTGGATGTGTCCCGGTGGGTTCTGAGGCCATGACCGAGGACTGTACCTGGTCCTTGGTGGCCCCTTCCTCCCATTTTTCCTGTTTTTTGTTTCCTGAATCATACCAGTTGAGCAACTTTCCTTCACCATACCTTGATCAAGATGTCTTTTCTGCCATGATATTTCTGCATTGGAGCTGGCCAGCCATGGGTTCAACTGTGAGCCAGAATAAATCCGCCTCCTTTTAACTGTGCATATCAGGTTTTTTTTTTTTTTAATCTCACAGTGGAATGCTCATTGGTAAACAAGCTGTTCAGATTTTTCAAGTGAGATTCCCTCTATGAATAATTAGCAGTAATCTAAAGAGGGATAAGAAAACATACTGAAGTCATTATTGCATACAAGAAATGTTTGAAACATTTCCTACTTATCATGCAGTTTTGATGTATTTATTGTAAGTAAAATTTGTGTAGTGGTTTGGTAGTTTAACAAGAATGTAGAAATAGAAATTGTATCTGAGTATAGAATAGAAATAGAAAAAAATTGTATCTATGTATGTAAATTATACGTATCAACTTCTATCTGATGATGTTGACCAGATTTACTTAAGTCTGAAAGTACCTTGCTGGTTTGCATGCCTCATACTGTTAGACAAGTTCTTGTTTAAAGAATATGCAATTATATAATAATATGCTAATTTTTATGCAAATAACCAAGTCTTAAATTATCTAACAGCTTTATTTTCCTCAGTTATTTTTGGTTCTCCTTTCAGTATGTGAAGTAAGATAGCAAATCCTTCTATGTTAAATAGAAATTAAGCAAAAATTTAAAATATGGTTATTAACATACTAAATTATCATTACCCTAATTTTATTCATGAGATATTTAGGGCTGTAATTTTTTCTGGGGCCTCTTTTATCACATTTACTTAGTCTACCAAATTTCTTTGTAATGTCCGGGCACATCTTGTTTTTAAGGGATATTCAAGTTTGCTTGAAGGGGAATAGAAATTTAAAATGTTGTTAGTTATAATTGAAAGCATTAATTTGAAATGGACCCTGCCAGAAAGCAGGGCTCCATTTACTAAAAACATCACAGTAAGATCTCTTAAGTTTTTCTATAATGAACAACTAGCCTTGAGATCCTGGGTGTAATCCCTACCATGTACATACACACATGTACCAAAAGGAACAGAAACCAAAAAAATGCCAAAATTTTTACGAATTTATTTGAAATAAACTTTCCGTTACACATGTTGGTAGTTTTTTTCCCTTTCTTTGGGTATTGGGGAGCAGTCCCAGGGCCTGGTATATATTTGGGGTAGTATTTAAATTTTATTGAAATTAGCTATAAAAGGGAGGAAACTAATAAATTTGACTGTATTAACAAATTCTCTTCATGCAAAAGTTTATTCATTCATTTGTTCTCTGTATGTCTTTTTATATAGTACTGGAAATGGAACCCACAGCCTTTGTACTGAGTTATGTCATTAGCCCTTTTAATTTTTGAGACAGGGTTTCATTAAGTCGCTAAACTACTCAATCTGGACTTGAACTTGAAATCTTTCTGCTTCAGCCTCCCTGAGTGCTAGGATTACTGACACATGTCACCATGCTCCATCCAAAAAGACTTAAAAGAGCAAAAAGATAAGCCACAGTGGGAGTAGATGTTTGCAGTTCATCCATCCCAAGACTCACAGCCACAATACATAAGGAATTACACATCACAGGAAGTTAACACTACTCTGCAGTCAGCCAAGGTCAACCTGAGCTGCATAATGGGTTTAGCACCAGCCTGGGTCGCAGAGCAAGACCTTGTCTCAAAAAAAAAAAAAGACAAAAATCACAGTAAAGGTTTGCACTGCCAGGCCAAAATGACCTACAGTGCTGGGGTCAAAGAACATAAAGAAATTAAAGAAATTAGTATTTTTTAAAAGAGCCAAATACTTACCATAGGGCTGTAAAAAAGATGCCTTGAGGGCATCTACAAAGTCAATAAGACCTCACCACCCCACCCTTCACCAGCTCAAGGGTGGAAAGACAAAAGACTTTGCTTTGACAAGTGAACCCCGGGGCCAAAAAAAAAAAGGTCTTTTAGAATTGAGCCTGCTGGAGTCCAATCATCTAAAAACTGGAGACATCGACATCCTTTATCCAAATGGGTCAAGCTACTGCTCAGTCCTATGACAGACCTTGGCCATGTCCACACGCTGCTGGCTTTCAGGCTTGCAAAGTACAAAGTTATGAATTCAAAGAGGCTTACACCAGATTTCAGAAAAAGGCAGTGGCAGCCAGGCAGTGTGCCCTGGGAGGGCAAACAGGGCTAAGATTCTTAGAAAAGGACTTAATGTCTTTTGCTTAAGAAAATAGACTTGAGTCTTTTGGGGGCTAGGGGCTAAATGTCATAGTTTGGATCTGGAGTGTGCCCCAGAAGCCTCAAGTACTTAGAGATACTGTGTAGTGTTTGGAGGTGGGACCTGGATGGAAGAGGGGGATGCTAGTGGCTTGACCTGAAAGGCCATGTGCTGGTTCTGCCCTTCCTTCCAGGCTAGTCTTAGTTCTGCATTGATGCTGTACAGATCTCTGACTCCCAGAGCATCGGCATGGCACCGGTGGCCTTACCATGTAATTCCACCATTTTCCAGCCACACAATCAAAGTACTTTAGAAATCTATTCCTCTCCTCTCTTTTCTGCCAAATTTGTATGGTAACAGGAAAGAGTACTTCGTAAGGGTAGAAAGAAACCACATTTTATTGAATTTATGATGGGTTTGATTGTAAGAGAAACCATTTTTATTTATGTAGCCTTCTCAACTAGGAAACGTTGCTGGGATGCCACCAGTTATAAATGCTGATTCCATCAAGGTTAAAATGAGAAGAAGGTGAAATTTTAGGTCCATGTAAAACACTTGGTCCACGGTTTTATTTGAAGGTTAGCTTGGGACCTCTGCTTTTTCTGGAAATTGGTGTGGGAAGCATTCATTTGAACTCTGGCTTACTTTTTACTAAAATTCTGTTGGAAACATGTTTTTATAAGTACATGTTTTCTTTTCCCTTTTATCTTTCCTTTTCTGTTTTTGGGATGGAGGTTTGCTTTGTTGCCCAGATTGGTCTCAAACTCCATGGCTCAAGGAGTCCTCCTGCCTGAGCTTCCCAAACAGCTGGGAAGGTTTTCAAGGAAGTGTTATTTTTGTAGACAAACCTGAGTGCTATAATGAAGGCAGACCAGTTGGAGGGGGGAAAAAGCCAGTTTATGTTTCTTAAAGAAGCTTATCTTTGTCCTATGTGGCCCTGAGAACCATTTTGGAGTGGTCCTTCTCTTCAGTATTTTTAATTTTTCTCTTTACTGATCATTTACCCTCACTGGAGTTTATAATGTAAAGAAGTTTCTCAGCCTTAATTCTTTCCCAGACTATTAATCATCTTTCTTTCCTCCTCTGCATTACCACCTGTTTGTTTCCCAGCATCTCCTGTGTCATTCATGGTCACTTCCTCCTCCCAGTTATTCATTAATTAGTCCCCTGCATAAAGTTTGTGTGCCTAATCTTTAGCTGGAACCATCTCTCTTCTGTACCCAGCTTTCTAAACTTCTAAAGCAGTAACTTCTCTTTCATTCACCTCTTACTACTCCTCTTTGTGACTCTTATCTCTCTGGGTCCTTTGGGGCACTATGGCTATGGGTTTTTTACTATTTGTTTGGTTTATGTCAGTCTTCTACTACCATGGTGCTTTTTTCTTCCATCTGCTCTGTTATTTAAAACATATTGAAACATGAAAATAATGTTCAGTAGCCTATAAATTGCTATATAATGATTACTTCTACTTCTTGAGTGTTTCTGTTCTTGACCACACACCAGACTTATTTTTGTTTACCTAGTTGTAATCTTGGTAGGTATGTCACTTTATTCTCTACCTTGGCACATTCCTAATTTATCTGTGTTTGCATGCAGTCATCCTTATTTTTAATGTTATAGGACAGTAAATTATAAGTTACAGGTCTGGTTTGTCAAGTATCTGTCCTTTGTTCCCCCACCCTCCTCCACCCCCAATAGCACTAGGGATTGATCCTGTGGGCTTTTCATTGAGCTCCATTTCTGGCACTTTTTTAATTTTTTTTTTTTTTTTTTTGAGACTGGATGGTGTGGCTGGGCTTGAACTTGTAGTCCTCCTGTCCCAGCCTTCCAAAAAGCTGGGTTTGTAACACCACACCCAGCATGAGTTATAGGTTTGATCCACCATACTTTTATGTGATATTTCTATTGTTGAATAATTGACTTGTTTCCAGGTTGTCTGCTTTGTTTAAAGGAAATATCGCAAAGAGTATATTTTATTCATATGACTTTGATTTTTTTATCTTGTTGTTTAACACAAAGTTTATTTCTAGGAATGCCTTTGATAACTTTCCCAAAGATGATGAGCATTTTGGTAAACATCACCAATTTTAAATAATGATCTTATCCCAATTTATAGTTCGAGACCAATTTCAGTTTACTTTTATTAGTATTCAACACAGAAAAAACTGTTTTGGGAATTGAATAGTTCTAAAAATATGAATACTTCATTTTGCTTTAATGTTTGTATTTGGCTGTTAATGAGGCTGTGTTTCACTTTTTTTTGTTTAAAGGCAGGAGCCTGCGTTGCCGAGTTGTCTAGACTGACTTCAGACTGAATGCTCCTGCTTTGGCCCAGCTTGTCACATGTTTAATCTTGAGCTGTTATTTTTGATGATTCTTGCCTGTGTTCTGCATCCCATTTATCTAGGTATCATGCATCTATCTAGTACAGAAGTCTTAATTGCAAAACCTGTTTTAGTTATATAATTTCTAAATTGTCATCTTTTAAGCCCTATACAGTCAGAAATTCTTGCTTATTTGCAGTCTGATGGCATGTGTCAGGTTTGTATTCTTAGGAGTTTGTTAATGCAAAATGGTCTTTGTTCTTGTTACATTAGAGGAGGAAAAACCAGTAACTTTTTGCATTTACTAGCTGACTGTTTTTGTTACCATGGCAACACAAGTTATACATACAGTAATTTGAAGGAATTTTTTGTTAAACTGTGTCCTTTTTTAAAAAAAAACTTTAGCTTTTCTTTTGAAAATACTTTTAAAATATAAGGTAAAAATTAAGTAATTTTGGTGTCTTGTAATCTAGTCAATTAAAATGATTTTCAAGGCTGTAGTATAACATTTTTGCTGACAATAATTAGGAAACACATTTTTCTGTTGTAATTCTAACCAATCTGTGAAGTTTCACAGGTAGTTTAGATTTGAATATTATTGTTATTAAATAGATTAATTCAGAGGAGATCATGAGCTCTTTCTACAGCACTAGTCTCACAGTGGAATGGAATTTTACTGTAATCTATGCTCCACGTGCTTAGATTATTTTGAAGTTCTTTTTGGGTATCTTTCCTTCTTTATCCTTTCCTGTTCTTAGTCTCCTGTTACATACTCTTTTTGGTGAGCTAATTCTTCCTCCACTGAATTGCATCCGATATTCCTTAGACCACACATGAGCTCTTTTCTTGTCCCCTTTTGCTTTCTCTAACCAACCAGAAAGAGGTGTATGTTGAACTCCTATGTGTACTCAGTTGTTTTTCAGCAGATCTACAATCTGAGGCCCTACAAGGGCCTTGCTGACAGTGTCCACGTAAGAGCAGGCTTTTGGGTAAAAACAATATTTTTGTACTGTAAGAAAAACAATATAGTACGTGGGATGATAAAAGTAAACTGATACAGGCTGAGAATCAGAGTAGTCTTGGGACAGAGTGGGAGGCTGCTAGCCCCACCTAAAGAGGTTTTTTGCTTCTGCCACCATTGCTATGTGGGGATAGAGACCCAGAGTTTTCAGATCTCCCAAGTTTTCAATAGAAGCAGTAATCCTGATGTGCATGTTAAATTCTTGATTTATAAGAGTGGGATTAAATTCTTTTGAAACACTTCATAGGTCAAAAAAATATGTCTGTGGACCTAGTTCCAGGTACAGGCTCTGTATTCATCTGCTTTTCCTGGAAACGGCACTCTCCATTCACTATTACGCACTATATTTTTCTCTCATATGATTCCCTTCTGTTCCTTTCCTTGTGTTTATTTGTCAAGTTGCATAATCAACAAATAGGTTATTTTAACTAGGAACTTTCAGATGACTATTGATACTCTTTTTACTTAATTACTTCATTAGTTTGCAGAGGGAACTGGATCAAGGGGCAGGCTTTTTATAATTCAAAGGTTTTTTATGTGGTCCATCCTTTTAAATCTGAAGGATTATAGGATTCTCAGACATATTGGGTTTGTCATCAGCTTGTTTTCCATTTGCTTTCTACTTTTTAGAATTTTTTTTTTGGGGGGGAAAGAAGTTTGTACGATCTTTCAATTCTCTGGAATGTGATGGGTATCTTTATAGGTTAATGAGATGACTGGTGCTAGAACAACCTTTGTATAGCTTCATGATGAGAGCTGGTTCCTGGGAGAATCTACCATGTGACTAGAAGTGTAGGACTTTTAACCCCATGCCATGATCTCTGTAGAAGAGAAATGTGTGAGAGGTTGAATTATCATTCACCCATGGCTAGTGATTTAATCATCCATGCCTCCGTGACAAAGCTTCCAACCTCCATAAAAATCCCTAAAGGACTGAGTTAGAGAGTTTCTGGGCTGGTGAGTACTTCAGGGTGTAGGGAGGTTAGTGTACCACAGAGGTCCATCCCCCTCCCCCAACTCTCCCGGTTTAGCTTTCCCATTTTGGCTATTCCTCATTTTTGTTCTGTGTAATAAACCAGTAAGTGTAAGTAACTGCTTTCTAGAGTTCTGTGAAACAATGTAGGTGCACCCAGATCTTCAGGGTGCTAGAAGACTACTTTGTATATAATCTTTGTCCTTTCCCACATCTTTGAACTCTCATAGAAGAACCCAGCCTCTCAGCCATATGTCTGAACTTTTCTCTTAAAGCATGCGCACTGCCCTTGACCCTTTACTCAGGCCTGCATAAACTCTAGTCATTACCTGTTCCTCCTGGCAATTGTTGTTTTACTGACCTCCAACATTGGCCCTTGGAATGATATGCCATGTCACATGGCAAGAGTTATAGCCTAATTTCTTAGGCAGAGTTAGAAAGTAGAAGAAACTAGGGTGGGAAACTCAGCTTGGAGAACTGAAAAGGGAGAGGGGGTCAGGCTGGTCTGTTAACGAAGGAATGGGACTGGCTTTTCCGAATTTGCTGGAGTGGTCTGAGGGCTTCATTATTGTCATCTCCATTCTGGTTTTGCAGGGTGTTCTGGGAGAAGTCGGTATCACTTCTTCTGGGCTCAGGAAGATAATTACATCCCCTTGGAGCAGTCTCAGTTTTGGGAAGACTGTTTTGGAATTCAAGTTGACCATAGGTTAGAGTAATGACTGAAGATTTCTACAAACTTATTCATAAATATCTCATTGTAAATCATTTATCTTGGTGTCCTCAGTCTTGAGGAGGGTAAGATAAGTTTATATATATATATATAATCAGCTTTTAGACAGATACTCCATAAGAGATTAACATGTTTATGTGCAAAGCTGGACAAAGATCTGACCCAAAGTTTTAAATAATAAAGGAAACAAATGGAAATGAAGGTCTAGCCTTCCTTTGTATGTGTTCACTAATTGGGCGTCTGTGGGTCTGGGTGAGTACTCACCTATTCAGCAGAACCAGCTTTCAAGTCTCTGGTTGCCTCAGAAGAAAATGCAAATCGTGCTCTTACTGAGTGACGGTTTAAAGGCTCAGGGGTTTATTTGCTGTCTGTCCTATGGTGGTTTCTATCTTGGGACCATACCCTTTACTTATGGGATCTAAGCTACCTTTAGGTAAGCAGTGTCAGCACTGAAGTGAATTGTGGGATGAATGCTCAGTTTTTGTCTGCCAGTAGTTAAGAGAATAGGTTGGTATAGCAAAAGCCCACACACATTTGATGTTGGAATGTGTTGGTGGTGTCTTAAGGAGAAATAGGTAATTTTTTTTACCTACTGTATCTTTCTCTAGAGAAAACCAACAGGAGAGAGAGACACACACATATTATCACACACACTCCCTTTCTCTCTCTCTCTCTCTCTGTCTATATATATGTACGTATGTGTATGTATATATGCAGAGAGATTGATATTGATGCGGGTGGCACTTGCCGGGAATCCAACCCAGGGCCTTGCGCATCCAGACAAGCAACCTACTGACTGACCTGCTCTCCAGGCCCTTGATTTATTGATTTCAAGAAAAATCTTGGCTTAGATAGGCAAATCTTGGCTTAGATAGCGGGTGCTGGCAAGTCAGAATTCTGTTGGGCTGGTGGGCAGGCTGGGAAGTCAGGCAGTTAGTTGATGCTGCAGTCTAGAGGTAGATTTCTCCTTTGGGAACAAGCCTCGGTTTTGTTGGTAAGGCATTTCAGTTGATTGAATGAAGGCTACTCACATTACTTGGGAAAATCTCCTTTAATTAAAGTCAATTAATGTAGATGTTAACTGTTTCTACACATATTTTCATGGCAAAGCTTAGATTAGTGGTTTGTTTTTCAATATTGGGATATAACTCACAACCTCACACATCGCAAGCACATTCTCTACCAACTACCTAAGCTATATCACAACTCTAGATGAATATTTGATTAAATAACCGGATAGTATAGCTTCACTAGGTTAACATAAAAACTAACCACCATGCTCAGTGACAGGTGTAGCCAGTATAGAAAGACACTATTGAATTAACTACTATATACCTGAAGAGTTTAGACCGTAGATGCTGATGTTATCAAATGTCCAATTGAATGTTCTTGCTTCAGATTCTAATAAGTGGCTCTGTTTTGGTGACAGAGAATATACAGTGACTGTGCAGCCTCTGTATTTGTCAGGCTTTCTTGGGAAGGCTGTCGTCCTCCCTGCACCCCTTATAACTAGTTAAATGGGACAGTTAGAATTGAGCCTGGTTTTTTTTCACGCTTATTTTTAGTGAGAAGATCTGTATATTGGCTGAATTTCAAAAATTTTATAAAGAACCTGGTTATTTAGAACTCAGGCCAAATGTACACTTGTTACTGTACAGAGGAAAGCAAACATTGCCTTCTCATTTATTCAGTGTACTCTGAAGGAAAGAATGGAGAATTCATTTAGCAAAATTATGCTTTAATAAATTCAGTGACTGTAAGGTTGATATGCTTAGCACATACCCTCGAGAATGAAAATTAATGGCTTGCTGGAACAGTTCTCTAGTGTATTCTGTAGCAGTTCATTTCTTCTGTTAACCTGTGTAATTGCTTCTTATATAAGTAAAGATGTCACCTCTACTTAAAATGAAAATCTCTTCTTTGGGATATAGAATTGCTCATTTTGAAATAGTGCTGTCTGAAAGCAGACACAGTGAATTAGAGCTGAATCAGCTAGGACTGCCACTTCATGTGTCTATGTAACTTACCATCTGTTTTAAAGATTTTGTACCATTCTGTCACCCATAGAAAATGCCCATAATCATCTGAATTTTAAGCACCATTATATAACATTTAAGCCTCAGAAAAGTACTGCCTTTGATGTCAGATTGAAATATGTGGCTTATAATTTTTTCAAATTGTTAACATTTGTCAACTCTAAATGATAAGAAGAAACCTTTTGATTTGACTGTGGCATCTATGCTTTTGGTCCAGGTTGTCATAGCTAAGTGGTAACCTCAGTTCTCATCTAAGTCAGATGTCTCCTGACTATAATGATGAGTATTTTTGTTTCTTTGTTTCTTTCTTTCTTTTAAGTTCAGTCTATATTGATCTGAAAAGTTTTTGTTTTCTAGGGGGGAGTTTTTTGAAAGTTATTCTAATACATATAATATATTTGAATGAAGTCCTAGCCAACTGGCATGAAACTAAGAGAAACAACCCTACCTGCCCCAGTAGTTGAGTAGTAAAATAAATTTGTTTGTATTTTCTTAATTGTATGATTGCTCTCCCATTGAAATACCACAGTGTGGATGTTATGACACCTTAAGAGTTTTAGCTGGCTTTGGAAATTGAAGTACTCTTTCTTTTATAAATAACAAATGAGATCTGCAGTATTATTTCATTTTATTTAATTTAATTTTACCCTGGGCTTAATATTGTGTCTAAAGCTATGGGGAATTTTGTTGTTACTACTTGGGACGCTTAATAGAATGTATCTTGGCAACATTCTCAATACCTAGTATAGAATCGTGGGAAACTTTTAATGACTATTAGGTGCCACTGACCCAGCCTTCCTCGATCTTGTAATCTAATTTGAAGATTTTATTCATTTTTTAGTTAATGAACTAATTATTTCTTGAAAAGGTATTCAGGAACATTGTTCATTAAAGTCTTCCACTTGATGTAGGTATTGTAAGTTCACTGACTTTGCTGCAAACAAAACCCATTTTGTTTTCTGATTTTGTTAGAGTTGTTAGCAGTTTTCTCTGGTTCTGAGCAATTGTACATGTCTCTCATGAGACATAAATTTAGTACTGAAGTAGCTGGACAATAGAATATGCCCATGATTGGCCATTTTACAAAAAGATTGTACAGATGTGCACTTCTCCCAGAGCACCTGCATGTTCTCATTGCTCCATGTCTCTGCCAGCGATGCTATTTGACTCCTCAAGTGTAGTCAAGCTAATAGATGTTGTAAAGGTGCCTTTTCTTCAGAGTTCCCAAATTTCTAGAGAAACTCAGCATCATCTCATGTGTTCAAGGATCTCTGTTTTCTTCTATGATGTTATTTTGTTTTCTTTTATGATATTATTATTTTTCTCTTGGATGATGCCTCTTCCTTTCACATTTGTGAGAATTACATGTTCTAGGTGCTCATTTTGCTGGTAATGTATTTCCCTTTTTGTTGCTTATTCTTTTATTATATCCTTTAACGAACAAAAGTTCTTTAATGTAGAACAGGTTTATTATTTGACTTTATGGGTTCGTTTTTTATATTAATCTTTTATGAGGCCATAAAAACTTATCTACTAAAAGTTTCATAGTTTTGCATGTAAATATTTGTATAAGTTGATATCTGTTTTCACTTGGGAAGTGGAAAGGGAACGTCATTTAACCCCCAACCCCTTATGGATAAATATTTGTATAAGTATCATTATTAAATAATTCCATCTCCCCACATTAATTCATAATTCTTGCTCTACTGGAATTGAAAGTTGTGGTGACAAGTCCCCTCACTACTGTCTTCTTACGGAGAATCAGGATTCTTCTGGGATTTTAGACTTTCACGTAGACTTTTATATATAATCAGCTTGTTTATTTCTTAAATCCTACAGATCTGGAAGTACATGTGCATATGTATGTATGCATGTATAAACACGTATGCATGTGTAGTTTCTCATTTTGTGCACTGAGTACCTGAAATCAGTGGCAGTAAACATAACACATGGACCTTGACTTTTAAATGTCATTCCGGTAAAAAAAATCAGGTCTCTTTGGAGACATGGGTGCTTCCAACAAAAGAAAGCAAAAGATTAAACTATGAAACATTTAGAAAGATGGAAATTATTTAAAAATAAAAACATTTAAAATTACTTAAAATAAAAAGTAAGGAAATTGTTTTAAAATGGTAAGATAATGTTAAAGTAGCCTGCAAGCCATTTTGAAAATGTTTTCACTGGCCAGATCTGAGCAGCGTGGATTACTATTGTGATTTGGATCCAGAATGTTTCCGAAGCCTCATGTAGTTGGATGTTGTGGACTGTCTCTGGATTCCATGTGCTGTTGAGAGGTGGGGCCTGGTCAGAAGGGGCAGATCACAGGGGTTTGAGCTGGGTGGGGTGGATCATGGGGCTTGACCCAAAAGGGGTAGGTTACTATGACATGATTACCTGGAAAGGAAGCGTTGCAGAGGTAGGACCTGAAGGGTATACTCTGCTCTTTCTTGTTCACTCTGCTTTTTGTTTGCCATGCCCTCGACAGTTTTTCTCTGGCTAGGCCTCCATCCTATGCTTCCACCATGCTGGCTGCCCTGAATGGTCTGAGACCTCATGAAACTGTCAGCTACAATAAGCTTTTCCTCCCTTACGTTATGGGTGTTGGGTATTTTGTCTTAGCAACACAAAGATAACTAAGACTGCAGCTACCAAATAACTCATGGTGTTTGATTATAATACACTCCTGGTAATGGGTTATAACTCACCAAGTGAATAAAATAAATATAACAATGAATGGATGCAGTCACTGAAAGATTGATGAAGACCACAATATTTAAATTGCTTCTGAGTACCTGCCTATGAAATAGTATTAATTGGAGTGGTGGAAAGTGTACATAACTCTACAATAGAATTACATAGCTATTCTGTGTCAATGTGAACCTCATCAGTAGTGACAGATCAAATTGCCAGATTATAGGATTCAACAAGATATTCTTGCTGCTGTCTTTACTTACTTTCATTCTGTATTGAAATGCTGGCGTAAAAACAAAATGAATTGCAGGTTATATGTGGACAGATCGAAGAGTTTCAAAAAATTGAACTAGTCTTTGAAACTAAGTCCCCTATCAAGAAGTTGTGGTGATATGCAGGCACTTAAGATCACAAGTTTAGGACTAGCCAGGGCTACATAGAAAAAAGAAAACAAAACAAACAAAGACTTTGAATACTGTCATCCTAGAAGCCTCTGATAACAATTCATGCTAGTTGTCCTTTACTTTTGCCTGGTTTTGAGCTTTCCGTAAGCTGCGTTTATAGTATGTATATTTTTGCATGTGGCTTTTTTCTCTTATTATATTTATGATATTTATAAGTGGTGGTACTTTATTCCTTTTATTGTTATAATCTGTTCTGTACAATTCCTTGATTACTTTTTTCTACTGTGGCTACACATTGTAGTATGTACAATTTTTAGCTACTAGGAATCATACTGCTCTGAATAGCTTTTTTTATGATGATGAAGATCAAGCCCCCAGCCTTCATACTGAGCTGTATCTTCTCAGTTGCTTAGGCTCAGCTTAAACTAGTGACTTCCTGCATCAGCCTTCCAGAATACTGGGTTTATAGGCCTTCTCCATCCACCCAGCCCAGCACTGTTCCAGTCTTACAGAAGGAAGACCCCTTTTTCTTATCAGACACTGGGTTCATGGATGAACCCCTTGTAACAAAAGGCACATGAATAATAGGAAAGCATACAGGTGTATTTATTGTCAGACTTACTTAACACGGGAGTCTTCAGACATGAAAATCCAAAGAAGCAGGGACCTCTGTGTATTCTGTTGCTTGGTTTGATGAGTGTTGGTAAGTCTTGCAGAAGCCCCAGGAGGGGACTAAGAGGTTGTGGTGTAATGGTAACCAATGAGAGGAGACCTTGCAATGCTTCTTTGTTCAGATTCTTCCTGGTTCAGATTCCTCCCTGTGTCCCTTTGTCTTCAGAGATAAGGATGTTCCTTTCCTGGGGATATAGGAGAGGGGTCTCTGGAGTGAACATCTTGGTGTTACTAGAGATGAGGGGCCTGGAGCCCTTTCCAGGTTCTTTATAATCTTCCCTGTCTTAGTCACTATTGGTGAGATACAGTACTTTCACCTACAATAAGATGGAGGGGGGGATTTATTTCAGCTCACAGTTGGGGGGTCTCAGTCTGCTCCCAAGTGGCTGGCAAGGTCAGGAAGGGTCTTGGTGGCAGTGATGGCAGTGAACAACTGCTCAGGACATCGCAAGAGGAAGGAGTCAGAGCAGAGAAGGAGCCATGCACCCAGTAATTCCCCACACGCCGTGCCCTGTTAGGTCCTACCTCCCAGCAGCACCCGAAATCCATAGATACAATCTACAGTGTCCAAGGGCATGAGGCTTTTGATGCTCCAGATCTAAACTGTAACACTTCCCAAAGAATTTGAAAAGCTGTGTGGTACTGGCTGCTATTTCTCTGGGCATTTGGATACCCTAGTGAGCAGTTTCTCAGCCACATGGGCTAGTCACAGGCCTGTTCAGTCCTCAAATGACCACAGCAACAGCAGTATCCTGGTAGAAAGATTAAGTGATACTAATATTAACATGCCACAAGGATGCAAAAAATTTTTTTAAAGAAATACTAATATTTTCTCATGTTTTTTTTTGGTTCCAAGAAGGAAGTTCTGGCTGCTTCACATGTGTGGAGGAGAGGGCTTTCTGTCAGTTGCCAGCACCTTTTGACCTTCCAGATGAGCACTGATTGCTTGTGCCTCCCTTGTGGGTGGGACACAGAGGCAATTTGTCTAGTCCCAGGATTGTTCTGGCTTGGTGCCAGGAAACATAGATCTTGATTGGTCCCAGGAAGAGCTTGGAGAGCTCCTGCCCACCTAATCCCTTTGTGCTAGCTAATTTCTGGTTTTCTTTATCCTTAACCTCCTATATCGTTGGGACTTGAGAAGAAAGCCAGAGAATTCTTTTATGGCCTGACTCAGAGGAGGACAAGAAGTCAGAGAAACCTTTTGTTTCTGCCGTATTCTCAGTGCCAAGGTATCATATTTTTGGGTAACATGTCCTGGTCCCTGTCAGTACCTTACCACCCATATGTGTCTATTAATGTTGGTAAGTACTTGATAGTGTAATTAGTGATTTATAGCACATCAGTGTGTCCAGTTTCTGTGGATGTCAACTGGGCCCAGTGGCACAGGCCTATAATCCAGGTACTCTAAGAGCCTAAAGGAAGAAGATCACAAGCTCAAGCTCAGCCTGGACAACTTAGTGACTTAGCAAGACATTGTCTTAAAAATAAAAAATTGAAAAATGGACCGGGCCTGTAGCTCAGTGTGAAGGCCCTGGGCTAGGTCCCCAGTACACTTTACCCACCCCCATGTGAAAGAAAGAAGGAAAGCACGCAAGCCCTCCAGCCAGCCAGTCAGCCTTCAGTAGACATTGGCCCACAGTTTTCCAAAGGGTTGTGTCAGTTAGCTTCCACTAGAGGTTTGAGAGAGTCCTGCTTGTTTTTGTTCTTGCTGTGATGGTTTTAAATTTTAGCCTTTCTATGTACCATATATGATATAGGCAGGGTAATATTTTTAAATTAAAGGTTATATTTCCAGGAAGCGGTGAGGTACGTCATGGCCTCCCCAGGATACCTGGCAGCTCTGCTGAATCCCTCAGTTGAGCAGAAGGAAAAAAATCCAAGGTACCAGCTGCGAATGAACGACAGTTTTATTTTAGATAAAAACTCCCCTTCCCAGGCAGGTGGTGGGGTGGGGGCATAGGTCGGTGGTTAAAGCATGTGGCTAGCATGCGCAAGGCCTTGGGTTTGATTCCCTAGTACTGCATAAATATTAGCTGGGCATGCACCTGTTGTCCCCGCACTCTGGAGGCTGAGGCAGGAGAATTGCCATGAGTTTGAGGGCATCTTAGGCTACATAATGAGCCTAGGATTGGCCTAGATTACAGAGTGAGATCCTATTTCATACATCCTGGATATGTTTTTAAAGAATGAACAAATGAATAAATAAGTAATAAAGATTCCCTTTCCCTTTAAGAGCAGCATATGTTTGCAAATGCCAGCAGTCAACAAAACCCAAGAACTAATAGTAGGTTGTAAAGTTTCCAGCAGCAGACTGTAAACCTTCCATTTAATTTGCTAATTTAAATCTGTGATACTTCCTTCCCTCTGACCTATCCTTTAAAATCCTTGATTCACTGTGAAAAGTCAAGCTTTGAATATATGTGTGTGTGTGTGTGTGTGTGTGTGTGTGTGTGTGTGTGTGTGTGTGTGTGTGTGTGTGTGTATGTATGTATGTATATGTATGTGTGTGTGTGTGTGTATATATATATATATATATATTTTTTTTTTTTTAACCATAACTAGTGACTTCTTTATTCGGTTTGGCAGTGAGCTGCTGGGGCCATAATCAACCTCGCCTTTTGGCTAGAAACGTGTTGTGATCTCATGTGATAATTTTGGTAATTTTGCCTATAGGCTTTTAAAGACTTGCCCCGTTGAACACGTCTGATTTCTCAGTTTCTCCCCCTTTTCCCGTGTGCGCAGGCGCTGAGCCCCGCCTCACGTGCATCCAGCCACACTCCCACCTGCTCTGCTGTGGTTGCTCTTTGCTGGGTGTCTGCAGTGTCACGGGTGCCACTTGGTATTTTCTCCTTGCTTCCTTTTTTTGGCTCTTCTGGCTCTGGGCACTGGTGTCATCTGCACCAGGTGTCTCCATTGTCGTCTTCTAGGTCTCTCTTCAGACGGATGTGGAGCTACCCGTCCTGTGATCTGTGCATCTCTCTCTCTTCTATGGTTGCATTTCTTTGTCTATTTGGGAACTACCCTGGATACGTTTTTAAAAAATCTGTCTCCCAGTGTAATTTAGCCACTTAACTGATTTTTTAATTTTAATTTTTGTCTTTAATATATAAATGTGTAAGTAATTCTCAGTTTTATTTCAATCCTCTAATCTGCTCATAGTTTTAAGTTTTTTTTTTTTTTTTTTTTTTTTTGTAGTTCTGGAGATTTGAACCCAGGGCCTTCACACAGACTCTCCAGTCCATTTTAAAAATTTGTATTGGAAAGAGGGTGTCACTATGTTGCTGCATTGCTTGTGCTGGATTGGAAGCTTTGATCCTCCTGCACCAACCTCCCAGAGTGCTGAGATTATTGGCCTTTGCCACCACAGCCAGGCTTTAAACTTTCATTTACACTTACATACGTATACCCCTTCTGAATACCACCCCCACCCCAGTACTGGAGAGGGAAGCCTAGGTCTTCACACTGAGCTGCTTCCTGAGCCCTTTTTAAATTAAATTATTTTTTATTCAATTCATTAATTTTTTTTAAAGAAAAGGTCTTGCTAAATGGTAAAGTTGCCTGCAATAGGGTTACATTTGAAATCCTACTGCAGCTTAAGAGTACTGAGATTACAGGCATATACCACCATGCCTGGCTAGGTGTGAAGGTTTTATTTAATATGTAAAACTTTACCAGTTTTAATTTTGGGCATAGAGAATAAAGGCCTGAAGCCAGGTTTTAGGTTAAGAAGATGGTGACTCTCAACTTCTCATATATTCATGTCTCTCTCACTGATTTTGTGTTTTGAAATAATCTCAGAGCAAGAATAAGTCAGGAAATTTCCATATACTCTTTACTCATTTTTCCAAAGTGTTATTTTCAATAAAGTTATCCAGACCAAAACATAAGCATTAATACTGTTCACTAATGCTTACCCTGTTTGTGTTCTGTCAGCTCTAGGAGTAGTGTCCTTTGTCCGGACTGTGATCCAAGCTGAAGATCAAACATTTCATTTGATCGAGAAGGCTTTTGTCTCCTTAGCCCGTGGTATTTGTCAAATTGTGTTTTTTTTCTTTTTTTTTTCTTTTTTTTCTATTTCTGTGTTCTTAAGTTCTCTTGTAGGAAAGAGCTTGGCCTTCTCTTCTACTTATATTTGGAGTTAACTATTTTTTTGAACTTGTGGATTTTTTTTCCCCTATGAATCGGTCTCTCAAAATTTGGCCTCTCTTGTTTGGTTGCATTGTCTTTTTGATAATTTTTTGTATTTCTTTTGAATACTTTCTTTTTGGTACTCTGAGGTGTTCTAGGTTCATTTGTTAGGTACTTAATTTTTGTTTGTTTGTTTGTTTTTCGTTATTTTGAGATAGGATCCCCCTCCACAGCTCCTGCTAGTCCTAAACTCACTGTTTAGCCCAGTGTGGTTTCAAACTCACAGCAGTCCTGCCCCCGCCTCCCAAGTGCTGGGTTTAGAGGCATGCACCACCATACCAGCCTTAAGTGGTGCTGTGGAATGGAACTCAGGGCCTTGTGCTTGCCAGGCAAGTACTCTAACCACGGCAGTGTTCCTCCACACCCCACTCTCCTACAAACACTACTAGTTTTGCACCCAGACATTTTTCTAAGCATTCCTGGCTCTTAACACTGGAGGATGGTCTCAGAAAGCAATACCCAGGTGCTGAGTGTGCTCCTCACTACTAGGATATTGTTGTTCCAGGGCTTTCTCAGAGGACAGAGCGAGAAAGAACACATATGTGCACACGTGTCTACGCTTGTCTGAATCTGTTGCTATTCATCCATCCATCAGAATACATCCTATTAGTCGCTTTCGTGTCAGGCCCTGATTCCCACCGGCCTTGGCACCGAGTGGTGTCTCCATGGGCTTGAAGAATAAGTCCCAAAGACGGGAGTCAGGTTGGGAAGAAAGGGCTTTATTGGGAAACTTACAAAAGGGGAAAGAAAGATAAGGTGAAGCTTCTGCTAGCTAGAAGGGGGTTCTAGAAACGTGGGTTTCCCCAGTAAAGCTTCTGCTAGACAGAAAGGGGACCCACAAATGCGGATTGCTTCCATGGCTCACTGTCCAGGAGTTTTTATTGTGTAGCTGGGTAAGGGCTGTCCTAGGGCTAGTTAGGTTCTTTACCTTTAAACCTGCTCCTACAGCCCACCCTTAACTACTTCTCCCTTAAAGATCTTTCTCTCTGTTGTCTTTTAAAGTCCTAGAGAATGGTCAGCTACAGGCTGCCCCGAGTTATAGCCAGCTGCCTTCCAGTAAATACTCCCTTTCTGGAGGACCCTGTATTCCTGACAGCCTATAACCCCACTGCCTTTTCTCACCATCTTTGCTAAAGTTGTGAGTTTGTAGTAGTACTTCTGGTTTGAGTCTATCACCACAGAGCCTATTCTGGCCTTCGCTCTGTGTCTCGTCGGTGGCCCCAGTGTTTACAGTAAGAATGTGCGGGCTTCGGATGTTGAGTGCTTTCTACCACACTCCCTCTGGTGTGGCTGTACACTTTCAGTGCCGTTAATTTGTTGATTGTTCTGTTTTGGATTCCTCCTCACATACGGGTTAGTCTTACTTATTTGCTTTGTTTTTTGAGGTAGGATCTCATTATGTGGCTCAGGCTAGTACCACTGTATCCAACTATTATTTCTGTATCTTGTGAGACATAATCATGGTTTCAGAATACCCAAACTGTGCCAGGAGATATATTTGGAGATACGCCATGCACAGTGGTTCCTTGAGTTCCATTCTCGTCCCCCAGTTTTTCGCCCTTGCCTGCATTATACCTGTAAGATAAAGGCCAGCTGTACTGCTACTGAGGAGCCCCTCATCGACGCACCTGTAACGTGTTGTTTGCCGCATCCCGGTCATTCCCCAGGCCTGCTGCCTTGCTCCTCCTCTGTGGGTGAGTGCTGCTCCCCCTTTACCTCTCTGGTGTGATCATTCAGAGGCACGCCCACTCTTCCCATCGGAAGACTCCCCTTCCTCACCCTCTTCCTGCTTGCATGTCCCTCCGCCTACATGTACTAATTCTTCCATTAATTTCCAGCTCCCATAGCACTTCGGTGTATTTTGCACCTTTTGTGACATTTTGTGTAAATTATGGATACATAGGCCTGCCAGGGATTTCTCGTTTGCATTTCTAAGTGCAGTCCAGGTTCTTGCACATGTTAGTTGCATATAATGAACAGATTTCAATTCTTTTCATATATTTTCCCTTTATTCCTCTTTTTAGTTTGCTCATGAGAAAAGCCCTTCAGAATAGAACCTAAATCCTTACAGTGAGATGCCCTTGATCCTGCCCTTGGGTTTTACATCGTCTCTGCCTCTCCTAATGTATTTGTACACTACCCTGGTAACCTAACTTCCTGGGACCCCTGGAACCTACAATATCTAATTAAAACTTAAACGTGGTAAAATTTAGCTTACTGTGTTTAGTGATAAGAAGAAATGAAGGTACAGAAATTGTCAAAAGCGTGCAAGCCTAGAAAATCAAGACTGTTATCTTAGCTTGCCTCTTTTCTTAGAAAACTGAAACTTCTAGTTATTTAATCTGTAAGATTGGATGAAGTCATACTGGAAATAAATCCCTTCAGCAGTCTTTTAAAGGCATAGTAAGCTTTAAAATTGTCTTTATTTTTGTCTGAAAGGCAAGCTCAGTGACCTTCCAAATTGTGTTTCTAAGCTGCTTATGTTACTTTCTATGCCGTGTAGATTATTCAGCAGATTATGTTAAGATGCAGGGCCTTGCTTCTGTGGCTCCTCATCCCCCATCTGTTACTTTCCTTTCTCTCTGTGCATTACCGATACCTCCTGCCACTCCTGTCTGCTCTGCCTAATCATAGCTCACTCTCCAAAGTGCTGTGCGCAGTTCGGAAGAGGGAGTCAGGCTGCAGTGCAGACATGGACTGTAAGCGAAGCCTGCTGTGGAGAGAGAGGGCCACAGAGGCCTGCTGTGAGAACGCAAGGCTGGCTGTGGTCTCAGTGCCCCACGTCCAGGCACAGCGAGCTGTGGGAAAGCATCTGCTTGGTAATTTGGCCCATATTTCTTATTCATAAAAATATGAAGATATTTTGCTCTCTTACTCAAAATGAAAAAAGTGAACCATAATTGGACACTTTGGTGCATTTTCCCAAATTGAACATAACCTTGAAACTACCCCTAAGGGTCTGGGGTGTAGCTCAGCTGTTAAAGAGTCCATGCCTGGCACAGGTAAAGCCCTGGGTTCAGTTTCCCAGCACCAAATAATCTCAGTACTTGGGAGGCTGAGGCAGCTGAGTTCAAGGCCAGCCTGGGCTACAAAGTGAGTTCAGGACCAGCCTGGACTACACAGCAAGACTTTGTTTAAATAAATAAATAAATAAATAAATAAAATGGAAAGGAAAGAAATGGCCACTGAAGTCAGGGAATTCAGTATTTATTACCTGCCACATTTCCCCTTGGTCTCTCCCTGAGGGTCTGTGTCCTCCTCAATTTACATACTTTTACCTACTTCTGAAGTTTCTGTAGATTGAATCACATGGTTTATTCTCTCCTGTGTTTGGCTTCTTTGTCCCAAGATCAGTCTCGGTGTTACGTTGTTATGGTTCATTTATTTACTTTGTTACAGCAGGCAGCCTGTAGAGTGACTATTTTTTTTAACAATAAAGTTTCACTGATACACTAATATCAATATTAATAAAATTATTAAAGCCAAAACAATATTGTTTGTGGCTACTTTTGAAAATCAGAGAGCAGGGGGAAATAGATAGGAGAGAGAACAAAGACCTAAAACCTGGCTCCTCCCAGAAAGAGCTTACTAAATTCCTGTATAATATTCCACAGTATGAAAATTCCAGTTCATTTGTTACAGGTTTTAGCTATCATTGCCACTGCCTCTTTGTTTTATTTTGAGACAGGGTCTCGCTCTGTATCCCAGGCTGGTCCTGGACTCACTGTGTAGCCCAGGCTAGTCTTGGATTCACAGTAGTCCTCCTGTCTCAGTCTCCCGAGTGCTTGGATTACAGGTTTGCGCCACCACGCCAGGTTTATGTGGTGGTAGAGAATCAAACTCAGGGACAAGGCAAGCACTTTAACCAGCTGTGCCATTCGTCCAGCCCCTGTTTATATATTCTGAGGGAATTTTCTAGTGACAATTTTTTTTCTATTTTGAAGTTTCACCTTCATTTTTTCTCTTCTCTTTTTTCCCTAAAGATTTAACACAGAGTTATCTTTGCACTGAGCTATGTCCCTAACCCCTTCTATGTTTTATTGTGAAACAGTCTCTTCCTCATTCAGTAAGTTGCCCAAGCTGGGCTTGAACTTGGAATCCTCTTGCCTCAGCTTTGCAAAGTGCAGGGATTACAGGTGTGTGTCACAATGCCCAGTATATTTATTCTTCTAATGACTGTTTAAGCTTTTGTATATATGTGCACATGTGTGTATGGGGATGGATGAGTGAGTGGAGTATTGAGAATCAAACCCAAAGTCATTCTGTTATTGTCCTTGGCATGTTTTAAGACAGCATTTTTAATAACTTGCCCATTTGGCCTTGAACTTGCAGTCCACTTGCCACAGCCTCCCAAGTAACTGAGCTTATAACCATGTACCACTGTACCGGCTATTACACTACTTCCCTCTCCCCGACGCGTTGTATGTTTTATTTAGAGATGAAGGTCTCAGTAACTTGCCCAGACTGGACTGGACGTCCTTCTCTCTTGGTCTCTCAAATAGTTGAGAGCCATCACATGTAGCTCTGGTTTTATTGTTTGGTTTTTTAGTTTATTTGTGTGTGTGTGTGTGTGTGTGTGTGTGTGTGTGTGTGTGCGCGCGCGCGCGCGTGTGTATTTGTTTTTGTTGTTGTTCTTACTGAGGTATGCAAGAGATAGTTCTTGTCTTTCCATTGTGAATATTAAAAGCAATTCCAGAGTCTTGAGAGTCTTCTGTGGGTGTTTTTCTTGAACATTCCATGGTATGCTAAGTATTCAAAGACTTTTACAAAGTAAGATGATACAATATGAAACACATAAGACTAATATGTGTATTTTTATTCTGAGAGCTATTTCCTTAGGTCTTTGGGTCTAGTAGTTGGAGCTGACTTATCTAGCTTTATGTAATATCAGATTGAATAGGCTAATTGCATATTGGAGCATGTAGATGATTTTGTTTCTTTATCTTTTATTTGTGAGGTTTTTTTTTTTCTTAAGACTGCATGATTTAGGGGCTGGAGGAGTGGCTCAGCTTAATCAAGTGCTGAGTACCTGAGTTCGATTCCCCAGCACCATATAAGCTGGGTGTGGTCGTGCACGCCTGTAATCCCAGCACTCAGGAGGCTGAGGCAGGAGGATTGCCCTGAGTCCAAGGCCAGCCTGGGCTCCATAGTGAGTTCAGGACCAGCCTGGATTAGAGTGAGACCCCCCCCCCCAAAAAAAAAAAAAGTGCATGATTTTGAGATTGAATACCTCTGTTTTTCCCTTTTGTTTCAGTGGTGCTTTTGTTTATATTTTGTTTTTATACTGGGGATATTGAACCTTGTATTCTGCCATTGAGTGAGCTATATCCTTAGCCAATTTTTGATTTTGATTTTGAGAGAGGGTCTCACTAAGTC
Organism: Ctenodactylus gundi; assembly: GCA_004027205.1. Taxonomy (NCBI): domain Eukaryota; kingdom Metazoa; phylum Chordata; class Mammalia; order Rodentia; family Ctenodactylidae; genus Ctenodactylus; species Ctenodactylus gundi. Next base: position 430,730 of record PVKB01001137.1, on the reverse strand, counting down.
ACCAAATAATTCAGATTGGGCTTGAACTCAAGGAGCCTGCTGTATTATGTAGCCCAGTCTAGACTTGAACGTGAACTTGCTATGGTCCTGCCTCAGTTTTCTAAGTGCTGGCATTACAGGTGTGTGCTTCACAGAATATAGGTGCGTGCTTCACACTCATCTTTAGTTTGTTTTCTGATGGTCTGTTCTACAGTTGTGCAGATATTTTGAATTTGAAAATGTTATGGTGCTGTAATACTGCTGATGTTTTCTCTGATGTCTAATTTAAGTCTAATTTAGAAAGGCTGATTTGCCTCTTTCTAAAGATAAGACATTAAAGTTATGCACCCATTGTTTCTTATATTTTTTAACAATTACATTTCTTTTTTTCAGTTATACATCATTACTGGATGCTGTTGTCTAAGTTTCTAAAGTCATGGCACAAAAATACAGTAAGTACCATGCCATATGACAAAATTTTGACTTTGTATATTTAAATCATGCCTCCTTCTCTGCCTCCCTTCTGTCTCTGCTGTTCTTTCTCCATGCTAGGGTAAGAATCCAGATAACTGCGGTCCACGTGTTAAATTCCTGATTGGAGAGATAGAAATATAGAAACAGGATTAATCATTTGGTCATCTGGCTTGTTCCCCCCTACACAACTTTTGAGCCCAGGGCCTTTGCACTGAGCTATATCCCCAGCCAAGGTTTCACTATATTGTCCAAGCTGGACTTGAACTTGCAATCTTCCTGCTTCTCAGTCTCTCAGATTGCTGGGATAACAGGCCACTGGGCCTGGCATGGTCATTTATTTTTAAATCTCTAATTTTTTATCCAAATGCATTGCAGTAGTGATTTATTTCATGTATTGATATCCATGTATCGCTTAGTATTTTTTATGTAAATACCAACAGAATGGATTTGAGCGTGCGAACCGTGTCTCTGTGCCTTGTTAGGGTTATGCTGGAGTACTGACTATAGCTCCAGAGTGAGCCCTTCCTGGATTCACCCTACCCTGCCTTGTCCTTGGTTGACTTACAGGCTCTGCTTGCATCAAAATTGAATGTTATCTTGCTGCGGGGGTTAGGGGTTAGGGGTGGTCAAAGGACTGGTCTAGTAGTCCTACTGTATCCTGTGAGACCCCAGGGTAGATTTGCATAGACCTTCTGGAAGGTTTCTCATATTTAGGATACAGTTGCAGGAAAATACTATCTGTTTCTGTTGGATGTTGTTATGTGCCGGTGTGAGGTCTGGAGAGGCTCCAATCTTCTGGCCTTCAGCCTTAGCAAGAAGTTGCACAGGATGGAGGACAGCGTCCAGAGTCACAGGGAAACCAGCCCTGATGCCTGCCCCTTTTCTGGACGTCCCAAGTATTTGAACCAATCATTTCCTTTTTGTTTAAGCCATTTTGAGCCAGGAGCCAAAACATCCAGAGTGATTGACTTAATCTCCTTTTATTTTTAGTAATCCATTAGTTTCTCCCTGGGGAATATGGGAGTAATTGCAAAGCAAGGCAAAATAATACCATAAAGTTAAACAGGAACAGTATGTTGGTATTGACTGGCATCCTTTTCACTGTTAACAGTGAGCAGGAAATTGATTTAATATTTAAAGACATGAGAATAGAATATATCACATTCAGAACTTCCCCACCAGGATTTCACTTTTTAGCCAACTTACTGAGGCTGTGAATGCTGTAAAGGATCTTTGGCTACAAGCATAAAATCATCTTTTCCATAAAATATGTATCTGGGCTATACCCGGTAGCACAGGCACTGTGGAGGCAGAGGCAGGAGGATCAGAAGTTTGAGCCTAGTCTGGGCAACTTAATACTTCTTGGTAAGACCTTATTTAAAAGAAAAAAATAAAATGGGCTGAAGTCTTAGCAAAGACCCTGCGTTCTATTTCAGTATCACATGGGAGGAAGAAATGTGTACTTGACAGTGAGGGCTGTTCTTTATGTTTTCATAGAACAGTTTAAACCCATACTTCTAATTCCTTTTTCTTCTTAAAGACATGAACATTTCAGATATGAAAGTTAATGAGAAATAGCATACTATTCTTATCAACCTTTTCCTAACACATTGGAGATACAATGTTTACTGATACCATTGAATAGCTAAAACTCCAAGGCAGGTTTTTTTTAAGAGCAATTTTCTTTCTCCACCGATGTTGAACTACTGTTGTGGTTTTTGTCTTTGTTATTCCTAGGCATATGTTTGTGCTTTTTATCATCTATGCATTGTATGATTTTTTATATGTTTAAGTTCAGGTACATGTAAAATACTGCGTGCATCTGTTGTTTAAAACCATAAAGGAGTTTATAATAAAATCAGAGTCACTGAAAGTAGGTATACATTTGTTGTTAGGTACTTATCAGAGTTCTGTTATTAAGCATCAAAGTGTTTTGTAATTGAGTGTTCTAGACTTTAAATGATGAATCAGTCCTAATAGACCTGCCGACAGTATTTTTTTTATCTTACTTGCTTGTGCAATCTCTTTTTCTGCTGCTTGGTCTGCCACTCAGTTCATTTCCCGCTCTTGCCTCTGTGCCCGGTGCAGGTGAAGGATGTATGGAAACCTTCAGACGAAAACACACAGTCAGTTACATTTTCAGAGTTGATTACTGGCTCTGCCTTAGTTACTTTTTTGTCACAGTGACAAAATACCCGGCGTGTACAAATTAGGGGAGGAAAAGTTTGTTTTAGATCAGTTTTAGAAGGTCACATTCATGGACAGCTGGCAGTTGGAGAAGTACAGGATGGAAATGGAGGCAGTGACTCATGGCATTACAAACAGGAAGCCAAGGCCCAGAAGGAAGGGAGGAAGTAGCACATACCCTTCCAGGTAATGTCCCAGTGATCCGCCCCTTCTGGGTCTAGCCTCAAGTGTTCTGTCCTTTCTAGGTTTGAGCTCCTAATCCACCACATACCTGTAATCTGTAATCTACCTCTGCCACACACCAACCTGTCTTTCACCACGTACCTGTAATCCACCATACTCCCATAATCCATTCCCCCAGGGCAGATCCCTATCTCCTAACAGTACATGGTTCCATAGATAATCCATAACAATCTGCAAATATGTGAGACTTTTGGGGGATAATTCAGATCCAAACCATAATTGGCTCCTTTAAGGATTTATTCATCTTGAGGTCAGAATGCATAGTTTTAGCAAATTTAAAAAAAACTGTACATTTTTCTGTGTGTGATAATTAGGCCTCCAAATCTTCTATGCTTCTTAATTTACCAGTTTGTTGGTCTGTTATTTGTACTGGTGGCACTCTTTATAGAAGAGATACCCACTCCTTTGAATGGTGAAGGTCCTACCTTGAGGCAGGATGTTAGTCACGTGGCAGCCTCCTTTGAAATCCTCACTGTACCCTTATTAAATATTCTGTGACCCAGCGTTGGATCTTAGAGGTCATTTTGTACCACTTTTGTCTAAAATACACTTCATGTCATTTAGCGTTTGCATCGAAAACAACTCATGCTTTTGTTATTAGAATATTAATGTCATACTTTATTGTTGCTTAGAATATTGCTTCCATAAAACTGAATGGTCAGTTCCATTTAGATCATTATCGCCATTCAGTAATCCTTACAGTTCAGAAGCCTAACTGCTGATAGCATTGGAAGCCAGAGAAAGGCTTAAGCTTATGACAAGGAAGAGATAATTTCCTGGATTTTTTTTCCCCATACTGAGGATTTAACCAAGGGCCTCTTGCATATTATGTACCCTATGCTCCATCCTCACCCTCTTTTACAAATTTGAGGCAGGTTCTTTCAGAGTGCCCATGTTGGCCTTGAACCTGCAGTCTTCGTGTGTTAGTGTCTGGACTAGTTGGGATGACCGTGCTTTGTGGCAGCATGCTCGGCTTATCGTGTTAGTCTTTTTTAAATGCTTAAGATTTGAGAAAATAATCTAACTCAAAAGATTATTTTTCTCTTTAATTCATATATATTATGTCCAGATTACAGAAAGAAGATGATAATGTCCTTTTGAAATCAGATTTTGGCCAAGATTGGTGGTATAAGGATGTAACTCCAGCACTTTGGGAGGCTGAGGCAGGAGATCTCAAGTTGCAGCACTGCCTGGGCAATTTATCAACTCAGTGAGACCCTGTCTCAGGATCAAAAACAAAAATGGGCTGGGAGTCCAGCTCGTTGTGAAGGCCTGGTGTTCAGTTCCTGGTACTACCAATAATGATAAAAAGTTTAATGTTAATTTCTCACAAAAATTCAGTTCACTGGTATTGCCCTGTTTTGCTTCCTATTGAGTGGCATGGCGTCTTTTTTCTTTAATTTAATCTATAAAGGAACTTGCAGACTCGGGTTGTTTTTATACCACAGAGTGAAACAGTGCCTTTGTGGGGATGGCCTGCTGGGCTAAGCGAGCTTCTAGACAGTGACTCAGATCTGTAATTAGGTCCTGCTCTCCGCACCCTTGTTGACTTGAAAGCACTGGCCGTAGAACATTTAGTCTGGGAAAGCAGTACATGAATCATCTAAATTGGCACAAATTATCTGGAATGTTTTCTCCTCCTCTTTCTGTGATTGAGGGAAAAGGAGACTTAATCTTTGGATTTAAAGTATTACACAGGGTAAATAAACATACTTCGGTGACCATAGATTTCTTCCTCAGATAGAGTGAAAAGCAGTGGCATGTTTGACATTTATCAGCAGCTCTGATTTCCTAGATCTGTGTCAGAAGATTCTTTCTTGTTTTATATCCTTTCCTTCCTAAGTTAAGTGGGAGCTGTTGCCTGGCTCCTGATCTCTGTCCCACTCACATCTCCAGAAGAGGATGTGCAGTGCTGTCTTGCCACCAGGAGCTGGGTACACCTGAGGTAGCAGAGAGGCCTGATGCCTATCTGGTGTCTGTCTTTCTTCCTTTCTTCAAATTCATCCACTCTAAATGTCTCTCTTACTTAAATGAGACTTTTTTTTGGGGGGGCAGGGTCTTGCTCTGCAGCCCAGGCTGGTCCTGAACGTGTTCTGCAGCCTAGGCTGGCCTTTGACTCACAGTAATCCTCCTGCCTCAGATTCCAGTGCTGGAATTACATGTGTGCGCCATCATCCCAGCTGTTGTGTGGTATGGAAATGTGGGAGATATAACCCTGGTCCCTGTGCTTCCCAGGCAAGCTCTCTAATAGCTGAACTGTGGCCCCCAGTCCTTCATTTTTTGTTTTGAGACAAGATCTTGATAAGTTGCCTAAATTTGGCTCAAACTCAGGATTCTTTTTTCTCTGCCTCTCGGAGTTCTGGCATTATAGAACTGCGTTACCAGGCCTGCGCTCATTCCTCTTGAAATGATGAGTTAACAGGCTTACTGAGACCTATTAAGTACCTGGCAACAGTAAAGAAGTCAGTTTGTGTGTTCACTAAATAATAAGTTGACAGTATCTTAATTTATTATATTTTTAAAAAGTCAAAAGTTTTCTTTGTTTAAACTTACAGCAAAATTTCAAAATGATTATATTCATTCAACAGTGTAGGTTAGAGGTGGAGATAAAATGGTGTCTTTTCCTAGGTAGAGAACACATCTTTCGGTTGGCTCTTTTTCTTGGTTTTCTGTGCGTGTGTTCTAGAGGTCACTCCCAGCACTGACTGAGTGTCCTGCTTCATCTGTCCTACCGTGTCTGCTCTAAAAAGAAAAAGACAAGCAGATTTATCCATTCAGGAGCAAAAGAGCCATATTTTAATTTTATAATTGATTTAATTGGCCTTTCCATATGTGGATATCTGTATTTTCACATGGATGTATGTGGGTGGGCATCTCAGAGGAATATGCCTCTTGGCACATAGTTCACTGTAATTTTCGGTTTTATAGGCACAGCCCCTGTTTTTTGTGTAGAGGTGGCAGTGCACATATGCGTGAGTTCTGTTGTCTTTGTTAGTCGAGGACATTGCTGTTTGCCACACTTTGTCCTGTTAGTTTTAGAGTTGTTGATATTCAGATATTTAGAGTATAAATTATTGTTAACTGGCTGCTGAGTTAAATGGAAAGTTTTTTGAGTGAGTTTCTAAGAAACTTGAATGGTAATGGGGTTTTTTTTGTTTGTTAATGAAAACCCCTGGTGAAGTTTTTTGTTTGATGGTTACTGATGCTCTTTTCCCCAGTGGATTCTACAAAGATCGTCATGTTAAGGTTTTAGGCTGTGTTATCAAAGGTGCTTGGCATGTGGACTTGTTTAGTACCCAGTTAGCCTTTTTCTTATTTCTCTTTTATAATTAGGAACCAAGAGCTATGCATCAATACCAAAACTAAATCACCCAACCTTATAACCCTTAGTTTACATATTGTATGAATAATTGGGTCATTAGCCAACACCTAAACAGGGGATGAAAGGTTTGCCTATAGTGGAATTTAACATCACTTTATGGCTTCTGGATTACTTGGGTAGATTATTTCTATGTCAGTGACTATGTTTTGTTAGTGGGTGCTGTGACTATAAGACTATATATAGTCATCCATTCCAAAGTTCTTAGAAGTGGGAAAATAACTGAGAGTTTCATGCTTGATTTTATCTTACTCCTTCCAGTAACAGATGTCTTCTCAATTTTCTGAATGAATACTAATCCCTGAGGAAATCTTCCCACTCTTATTTTTACAGGAATTTTCTTCTTACACCAATTAAATAGAATTATTTTGGTCTATGAAGTTAGGGTCCTTTCTTAAATTTGAAAACCCCTCCAAAACAGAATATGAACAGATAGACCATCTCTCTCTATTTTGTCTAAATTTTGGGCCCCACCCCTAACATTTGATGATACCACCACTGTATTTACCACTCTCCACAGTGGCTCTAAATTAAAGATAAGAGAAACCAGTGTATATAGTGTTGGCAGTGAAGCTTCACACCCCAGTCGAGCATTCATTGATACAATTTGATGCTTTAATTTATTTTGATGGTTGTCAGAGTATCTTCTTAGTTATGATTATCAAAGAATCAGGGAAATTACCAGTTAATGGTCTGTTTCCAGCAAATTAAAAAAGTAACTTCTACAAAACTGATACATACTTGTGAAAAAAAGCAGAAAATAAAGATAAAAATGAAAGCCATCTTACTACTCAAAAGTGGCCATTATTAACATTGGTTAATAATGTGTACATATAGAATCATTATAAAAAGGACTGGGTAAGGCACAGTTGTTAACTAGGGACTGGCTGGAGGTCATGGCAGCCAGGGTCTTTAATACCTATACATGAAATGCACATATGAAAGTTTTTTTGCATTAAGCTTAGTATCTTCAACAACACACCGCATATATATTTTTTCTGCTGGTTATGACCTTTTCATCAAAAGATCAACGAGTTTCCTGAAGAGACAGTTGTGTTCTGTCCTGTCCTGTTGCTTTTGCTTGTACTGATTTTTAGGAAGAAATTTCCTTGTGCAGGGCACATTCTTAGTGTAATGTAAGTTTATTTCCCTTTATTCTCCTTTATTTTGGTTCTGGTAAGTGGAGTCATCATATAAGTTAGGCAGTTATGAGGGAAGAGAAACCGCCTCTGCTCCCGTAATAGGAAGATAGAAAGTCATCACATGTTATATATGGTAATTAGCAAGGGATAATTAGGTATCCCTGTCTGCTGCTGCACTCCATCAGATGTGCCCGCTCCCTGTGCTCCTTCCTCCCGCACTGTAGCAGCTTCCGAGTTAACAGTGCTGTGTTGCATGACTTGGGGAATTCTGGAGGAAATCAGACCTCTTTGATTATACTACTAGCTTTCCCTCATGCTTCAGTTTGATAATTGGAGTCATTGTCTGGATTTTAAATTATTATGCTGCAAACTTTCATGTCAGCAACAGACATTTTCCTTGATCTGAAAGTGTCTGAGAGTTTCAGAGCATTTGTTTTCTGACCTCTTTCTCTAATGCTGAAAATAGCTTGGTATGCCACAGTCCTCTTAACTTTCAATGAGCTTCTTTAAGTGTCTGAGCTTAATGGAGGCATTCTCCGTGAGCAGTGATGCACTTCAGCCAGTTGCCAGTAATGACCCCCACAGCTTCTTGTCCTGAAGCCATTGTGGTATGAACAGAGCAAAGGATGAGTGCTTTGTTCTCTGCCCTCCGACCAAGAAGACAGACGTTGTTTTAAAGACGTCTGCATGTCGTAGTGTCACTCTGTTTTGGAGCAGTTTTCTGTTAGATTTTAGCCTGGAAATGTCTAAAGAACTCTCGGATCCTGGGTAAAAACATATTTTTGAAAGAATGCATTTTAGCAGTTGTTACGGTGAAGGCCAGAGCACAGCGCCGTCGTGAGTGCCCCTCGGTCACAGAGCAGCAGCACCCGGGCCTCACTTCTGTAACTGCAGCCTTGTTCATACAGAGTATGATTTTACGCTGTGTTAGGTGGTTTTGATGAACTTTGTTTCGTAATGTATTTTTTTAAAATGCTGAAGTTTTGAGTTATAGGTATTACATATTTTTAGTTTTAAGCATGAAATGGAAATCTTAGCAGTTGAATGATTGAAAAAAGCTCTTGCTTTGTAGTTCAGACTGGTCCTGAACCTACTGTGTGGTTCAGGCTGGCCTTGAACTCCTGACAGTCTTCCTGACTCAGCCACCCAAGGACTGGGATTACAAGCTTGTGCTACCGCAGTCAGGTAAATTTTTATGTGGTGCTGGGGAATTGAACCCAGGGTGTTTGTATGCTAGGTAAGCACTCTAACTACAGAGCTATGTGCCCAGCCACATTTTATTTTAAAAAAGTATTATCATTCAGGGCTAGAGGAATGGCACAGTTGTGTAAGTACTTACCTTGCAAGGGCAAGGCCCTGAGTTAAATTTATGAGCACCACATGAGCTGGACGTGGTAGTGCATGCTTGTAATCTCAGCACTTGGGAGGCAGAGGCAGGTGGATCATCCTGAGTCTAAGGCCAGCCTGCGCTACATCAGTGGAGGGCCAGCCTGGGCTACAGCGCAAGACTCTGTCTCCAAAAAAAAAAAAAAAATTATATATATATATATATATATATGTATATATATATATATAATTAATAAATAGTAATTATACTTTTCCTTTTTTGTTCTCATGGATGGCTTCATAAGATGTAAGAGTTTTTGTGAAATTGTATTCAGTAGTTTTGAGCTTATGGTTGTTTTAAATCTGTGAGTTCATTGTTTGATGATTGATGGTTTGTTTTGAAACAAAGTCTCCCTGTGTAGTCCAGTCTGGCCTGGAACTTGGAGCAGTCCGTCTGCCTTAGCTGCCAGGATCACAGGCCTGCACCACCACACCTAGCTTATGTGATACTGGGAAATCAAATTCAGGGCCTTGTACTTGGTTTCATTAGTTTTATTATACAATATTCATTAGTTTTAATTCAGTTGTATTCTCAGCCCTAATGGTAGTGGCGCAAATACAGGACCCTTTCCATCTGTTTATTGACTGGTTAGATACAAATTAGAATGTGATCTGTCAGTGGGTTACTTACTATATTAAGTTTACTACTCCCAAACAAAGATACATTGATAGGATTTGTTTGAGAGTGCAGTGTAATCTCTTTCACAGGATTGTCTTCAGTTGGTTGGTATTTCAGCTCTTCAACTCTCTTATTTATTCCTTCATAATGGAGTCCTTTCATGTCCATTTCCTTCTCCTTTGTCGTTGAGAGAAATTTGACCTTTTAAGTTGAAGATAATGGTAAAATCAAGTTCAGACCAAAAAAAAAAAAAAAAAAAAAAGATTGTGGGTTTGGTCTGGGAGGAAAATTAGAAGAAGAATTTATAGTCTAAAAAAGTAAAACCTAGCCAGGCATACCGACACAAGCCTGTAATGCCAGCTATTCAGGAGGTCGAGGTAGGAGGATCCCAAGTTCAGGCCAGTGTTAGCAGTTGTGCCGCCAGGTCCCAGTTCTCTTGGGCTTCTCTGCTGGATTCATGGCTCTACCAGTTTTTAAAGAGTGAGTTGCGAACAAAGTGAGGCAGGTTGTGAAAAGGACATTTTATTGGGAAAAATACAGAATGGGAAAGAAGTAGGATAAGGCTTCTGCTTGCCAGAAAGGGGACCCAGGAATGTAGGCTGGCTGTGCGGCTCCCTGTCTAGCGGCCTTTATAGATGAGCTAGCTGGGTAAGAGGCTGTGCTAAGCTAAGCGGCTTCGTTTCCAAGGCTGGTTGCTATGTTCTCCACTCTTAAGCAGCTGCTGAGGTTCACTCTAAGCAGCCTTAGTCCATCCACCCTTAAGATCGTTCACTGTGTTGTCTTTGAACTACCCAAAGGTTTTCTGGCTCTAGTGGTGAGTGGTCAGTCACAGGCTGTCAGGAGTTACAGCCAGCTTCCGTTTCTGTGCTTTCCAGTAAATTCTTCATTTCTGCCTATAGCCCCACTGTCTCCCCTCACACCCACCCGGGCCTGAATTCAAAACATCAAGAGCTGGGGACCATAGCTTATTAGTAGAGCTCTTGCATGAAGCCCTGGGTTAAATCCCAGCAGTGCAAAAGAAGCAAAAACACAAACAAAAACCCGTGGTTCCTCCTGTAATTGCTTTTTGGTTGACCTGAGCTTCACCAGGTAACCACTTTATGACCAAGATTTTAGGAGCAGTAGATAGCAGCTCATCAGTGTTGGGCTCCCCTCTATCCCCATAGTAGCACCTCAGTTGATACAAAGTTTGATTTCTTGACTTGTTAACTGCAAAAAAAGCTTATTTTCTGTATCTAATTAGTCGATATCTATATATTTCTGGCATTGGAGATTGGACCCAGAGCCGCCTTAAGTATAAGCCAAGTGCTGTACCAATAAGCTATGTATCCTATCTTTATTCTGTCTTTAAAATAGCCTTTCTAATTTCTAATGAATTTTTTCACATCGATTCTTTGAGGTAGCTATAAAAGAAATGTTAAAAACTTAAAAAGAAGTCTTAGGCTGGAGAGATAACACAGCAGTTAGAGTGCTTGTCTAGCAGGCCTAAGGCCCTGAGTTTAGTTCCTCAGTACCACATAAGCCAGGTGTAGTGGCACATGCCTATAATCCCAACTCTTGGGAGGCTGAGGCAGGAGGATTGCCATGGGTTCTAGTCCAGCCTGGGCTACATAGTGAGTTGAGGAGCAGCCTGGACTACAGAGCAAGACCCTTTCTCAAAAGAAACCTTCTTCAATATAATATTCTAGGGTGACTTTTTTTTTTTTTTTAGAGAAATGAGACATTTTCTCTTCAGGTTTCAAGGCAAGAGTTGTAGAGTTGTCTAGTTCCCAGCAAGGTTATTTACAGCATCTTAGTTTTTTTTTTTTAATCTCTATGAATAGATTAAAACTTTGTTCTGAAATTTTGCCACATTTTTTGATATTCTTGGAATTCTTCAGAGATAGAACTGTAGCCTGGTATAATTGCCTTAGCAATAATCCTTTCACCTGGCACACAGGGCTATAGTCCTCTAAAGGAAGGCAGTTAAATTGGTGAAGTCTGGCAGGGTGGAGTCTGGACTCTTCTATTTCTCCTGCTTTCTGTAGTTTGCTAATTCAGAGCTCTCTCCTTGCCGCCAGGTCTCTAAGCTTCATTATCTAGTCTGATTCTGTCTGATTTTGTAAATTCATGGTTGTAGTGCTGTTCTGGAGGAGTTTTTGTCTGTTCTCTGGGATTTCTGGATGCAGAAGGACAGAGTAGACCCTTGTCTGTTAAGTTTCAATGGTTGACAAACACAACAAAAAGTAAAGAAAAAAAAATAGGCCTGGCATGGTGGTGCACGCCTGCAGTCCCAGTGCTGAGTGGCTGAGACAAGAGGATTACCATGTATTTGAGGCCTGCTTGGGTTACACAATGAGTAAAAAAACAGCCTGTACTACACAGTGAGACCCTGTCTTCAAAAGAAAACCTGGCTTCTTCAGTGACTTGGTCTCTTCAGGTTTTTTTTTTTTTAGAAGAGGGGTCCCCAGCCCTGGATCACAGGCCGGTATCAATCTGTGGCCCGTAGGGGCCAGGCTGCTCAGTAGATGAGCAGTGGGCCACCATGTGGGCTTCCTCTGAGTTTGCTGCCCCTGCGCACTCTCATTATTGCCTCCCCTGTCAGATCAGCAGTAAATTCTCACAGGACCATGAACCCAAGTGAACTGCACATGAGAGGGATCCAGGTGCCATGCTGGTTGTAAGAATCTGCTGCCTGGTGATCTGAGATGGCGCTCAGGCAGCGATTCCAGTGCCGCCAGACCCCCATATCTCCCCCCCCCCCCCCGCCCCGCCCCGTGGAAGCATTGTTTTCCGTGAAACTGGTTTCTAATGGCAAAATGTTGGGGATCACTGCTGCATCACTGCAGTTGTTTTCAAATCTAGGAGAACACAGTGGTCTTTCTAAAATGGCTTTAGTTACTGCTTCTCAGCTGTGTTTCAGTGTAAGAAAAATGCAGTCTTTCAGTTTTAGTTTATTTTGTTTTCTTCCAGGAACAGAAGATTTCTTTGGTTTTCCTGTCATCTTAATAAAAGTATGTGATCTCTTTGGAGAGTATCTGTGCACAGCGTGCTCAGGGCTGCTTACTCTAGTCCTATCTGCATTTTCCCAAAAAGATAAGGAATACAAAAGTGCTCTTTAGTAAAATATCGTAGATGCCAGCCTTCTGACATGCCCTGCCTGCCTGACTGGCCCAGTGCGTGTGTTTTCTGTTGGGCTCCTGACTTCCCTCTCTCAACCCACTGTTTCTGACAGTGCAGTTTCCAGAGAGTAGCTGTTTCTCGAGTAGGTCAACTTTTGCCTGATGGACCTTTTGCAAAGGGAAACTATTCGACATTGAACAAATGTGTCATGTTATATAAGATTGTTGTTAGTGTTTCATAACATTGATAGTCACTGCCTTTATGTACAGCAATAGGTTTTGTTTTGTTTTTGTTGTGTGTGTGCTTTATTTTATTTTATTTTTTTAAAGAATAACAGGTCTTTATTTAGAATCAAAGGATAGAGGGAGTAAAGCATGCACTGTCTGGGAGGGGGTCCTGAATGGGTCGCCCAGCAGTAGATTCTATAGGCAGTGGCCATAAGTTCTCAGGCACCAAAAAAATAAAATAAAATAAAATAAAAAACCTGGCTGGCTTTTGTCTTAACTACTTCAGAGAGTCTTAGTTTAACTTATTAAGGAGAGGCCCTTTCCTCTGAGATTTCACATAGAACACTACCTTTTGTTCAGAGATGTGTTTGCCTTCGGGTTTTAGAGTATGTTCCAATTGATGTAGAAAACTTCATGGAGAATTATGTGACTTGGACTGCAGGAAACATAGCTTGCAGGGAGATAAGGGGTTAAAAAGCATGTCCTCTTCTCTCTCCTAAAGTAACTGAGAAATTAAGCATATTGCTGGGCTAGAAAGCAGAACTGTGGTTGTCTGTGTGAAGTCAGCAACACCTTGGCGGCAGAGGCTTCCTCTGCTGCAAGATGCTCTGGGAGTGCACGCTGCCTTCCGTGGGCCCGTGCCATCTCACATTCAGAAGCAGGCCTGAAAATGCTTCCACGCTGGCAGCAGTTCCTCATCCGGCATGCTTTCTTGCATTTCGTAGTAAACCTGTGTTGACTCTAACGGGGAGCTCTCAAAATACTCCATCACCATCACCGAGATTGGACGTTCCCCATGCTGGCCAGTCGTTTACATTGACAAGCATCTTGGAATCATTTCAGAACACTAATCGCTGTCAGCAGCTTGCTCCACTGAGGGGAAGGGATGGGCTGACAGTTCCATGTACTGCAAAACTGTCTGATTAGGGGACATTTCTGAATTCATATAACCTGCTCTTTCCTTTCCAATATATATTATAGTCAAAGTACTGTGAAAGGCTATGAGAAAACTGATGCATAGAATTGTTTGCAGAAATTTGGGGTTTTTAAGAAATACAGTGTTAAAGCTAGGGCTGATAAGAGTTTATATCAGTTATCTTGGAAATAATGTCTTTGCTGAATGGGAAAAAATATACAGCTTACTTAGGGTGGAGGTGTAGCTCAGTCACAGAGTTACTGCCTGGTGTGTACAAGGCCCTGGAACAAGTGCCTCCAAAGCAAAGCAGAACAGAACAAAATAAGAAGCACGAGATTGCAAGGTATATATTTGATTTAACCTGACAGAAACTTTTGAAACTTGTTAAAATCACTTCCTTTAAAAGAAAGATGGTTATTTAGGCATTGAATTGTTTAAAATCAGGGTGGGATCTCTCTGTAGTCCAGGTTAATCCTGAGCTCACTGTGGAGCCCAGGCTGGTTTTGAACTCAGAGCAATCCTCCTGACTCAGCCTCCTCCCATGTGCTGAGATTACAAGTATGCACCACCACGTCCAGTTTATGTGTTGGTGGGGAATTGAACTCCGGGCTTTGAGCTTGCTAGACAAGCACTTTAACTGCTGAGCTATTTCTCCAGCCTCTACTTTGATAAGGATAATTTTTTTTTACTGCCACAGAAAGTGAATTAGCTCCATTTTGGGGCCATTTATTAAATGTTCAGTCGGCCTGTGAGTGTGTAATGTAACCCAGAGAATATGTGTATGTTTTTTGTTTAAAATGTACGGCTGCAGTAAAGATGTCAGCATCAGACGTGAGGGTGCATGGATGAGAGGGAGAGGATATGTGCTGAAGAGAAGACAGCATGGAACATTTACAGGCCAGGAAAGGGTGCATGCCTGTGTTCACAGCTACTCAGGAGGCAAAGACAGGACGATTACCAGTTCAAGGCCAGCATGGGTAACTTCATGAAAATCTCTCTCAAAGTAAAAATTTAAAAGGATAAGGTTGTAGCTAAGTGCAAGGCCCTGCACTTAATCACCAAATAAGACTCTAATGTTTGCTACATGTAAGATATCTATCTCCATTTTAAATATAAGCAAATAAAGTTCCAATTGCATAGTCATTTGGTAAAAGTAGAAAATTAAGTTATTTGAACAGATGGGCCCATGCATTTTTCCTTTTCTGGAAGTTAGTTTGTGTTGACAAAATGCATGTGTCATCCAGAAGAGAGAGCCTAGTCATCCCCCAGTTACTTGCTGAGTATGTGCAGCCAGTGTTGTAGCCATTGCATAGCAATAACTCAAGCTTCCCCGTCAGTAGTCAGTACACTTACCTTCACGTGGCACAGAGGGATTCAAAAATGCCTAAGGATCAGGAGTAATTGTTTGACTCTGGGGTTAAGGAAGAAGGAAAGGGGCAAAGCCAACTTTATGGCAAAACCATGGATCCAGCCTGCAGGAGAACAGACCTGTTTCCTGTGACTCCCAATTCCATTTCTGCTCTCTCTTCTTAACTCTTTATGAATACTTTGACGTCTTCTTCCTGCCCCCATGCACCTCTTTGGCTATCTCTCTCTTGTCCCTCTCTCCTTTTCTGGAATGTCAGTCCTTCGGTCGCATCGTGCCATCCCTATCTCATCAAGCTTTCCCGGCCTGTAAATGTTCCATGCTCTCTTCTCTTCAGCACACATCCTCTCCCTCTCATCCTGTCTTGGCCACTTTCTTGTCCGCGGCAAAGTACCTTTCTTTGAACCCATTATTCAACTTAAAAGGTTAAACATTTTGATACTGAGTCTTCCTGTCTATGTACCTCCTTACTTAATTTTCTGAGTCATGTTTCATAGTATTACCATTGAGGCTTTGCACAACTTTTATTATTTTAGGTGTCTGTTAAATACGTTGGATTTTTATGCTCCTGTACGTGCTGTTTTTCATATTTCACTTTAATGTTTACTTGTAGGCATACAGATAGACAATTGCTGATTCTATTTTGACCTGATCTCCTTCACACCTTCTAAATTGCATTGGCAGTTCTCCCCACTTATTAGGGCATTTGCTGTAGGTTTGGCACATATGGCTTCTGTCACATTAAGCGTAAGGTCCTTCTATACCTATCTTCCTAAGGGTTTTTGTCATGAATTAATGTTGAATTTTGTCAGCCTCACCTGCATCAGTTGAGATGATGATATGATTTTTCTTCTAGCTTTTATTAATGTGGCATATTACAGTAATTGATTTACATATGTTAAACCAACCTTGCAGCCCAGTAATGAAGCACAGTTGATCACAGTGTATGATCTTTTTAATAATTTGCTGAATCCTGTTTGCCAGTATTTTACTGAGAATTTTTGCATCGATGTTCATTAATGGAATTGGTCTATAGTTTTCTCTCCTGGTTAGCTCTTTGTCTGGTTTTGGTATCAGGAGAATGCTAGCTTTCAAGAATGAGTTTGCCAATGTGCTTTCTGTTTGAACTTTGTGAAAGAGTTTGAGAATTATTGATGTTAGCTCCTCTCTGAAGTACTGATGAAATTCTGCCATAAACCCATCTGGACCTGAACTTTCCTTTGTGGGTAAAAGCTTTATTACTCCCTCAATTTCCATGCTTGTTACAGATCTTTAAAATGCTTTTATGTCTTCTTGATTCAGTTTTGGTATTTTGTATGTGTCCAGAAATTTATGTATTTCCTCCAGGTTCTCCAAATTGTTGGATAAGTTTTAAAAATTGTTGCTTAGGATTCTCTGAATTTCCGCATGGTCTGTTGTCATTTTGCCCTTTTCATTTCTCATTGCATTGATAGAGGTTTTTCTTCCCTTTTTTTTTTTTTTTTTTGGTTACTTGAGATAGAGGCTTTTGGCTCTGTAGCCCAGGCTGATCTTGAACCCACTATGGCGTCAAGACTGGCCTTGGACTCATGGTAGTCCTCCTGCTTCAGCCTCCCAAGTGCTGGTATTATGGGTGTTTGCCACCATGCCAGGCTTTATGTGATGTTGGAGAATTAAACTTGGGGCCTTGCCCTTGCCAGCGCTTTGACTACTTTGCCATTCCTACAGCCCAGCATTTTTTTTTTTTAGTTTCAATGTTGTTGATTTCTGTTCTGATTTTTATAATTTCTTTCATAAGACTTTTTGCTTTAGATTGTTCTTGATTCTCTAGGACCTTAGGTTGCATCATTAAATTGTTTATTTGGGTGCTCTGGGTTTTTTGATGTGTGTATTTATAGCTATGAATTTCCTTCTTAGAACCGCTTTTGTTGTGTCCCACATGATACGCTTCCTTCGTTACTTAGCTCTAGGAAGATTTTTACTTCTTCTCTGGACAGCCAGTGAGGTGAGCCAGAGATCCTGCCTATGTGGACTCTGCAAAGTAGCACTGTAGGGTGGGTGGCGCGGGGGACCTGCCTTGCTGGGGTCTGGAAGCCTGGGCAGGCGGGCTGGCTGGAGGAGCTTCCTTCCTGGAGTCCACAAAGAGTGGTTGCTTGCTCAGAGTCCACAGACCTTCTCCATTGTTTTAAAAAAGTTTCTCAGTACTGAGGATTGAACCTGGGGTCTCCCTTTAAGCTATATCACAGCCTTTTTACTTCTTGGTTTTAATTTAATTTTCTTTTTCTACAGTACTGGGGACTGAATCCCAGACTTCCCATGTGGCAGGCACACGTTCTGCTGCTGAGCCACTTCCTCACGCCCCATCTTTCCATTTTTATATTCAGGCAAAATTAAGTTGTTTAGCCTGGGTTTCAACTTGCGTTCCTCCTGATTCAGTCTCCCTAATAGCTGGGACTACAGACACATGTCACCATTCCAGGCTCTAGACAGATTTTTTTGTTTGTTTCATTTCTTTTCTTTTTTGAGACAGGGTCTTGCTCTGTAGCCCAGGTTGGACCTGAGTGCACCCTGAAGCCCAGGCTGCCTTTGGACTCATGGCAATCCTCCTGCCTAAGCCTCTCAAGTGTTGGGATTACAGGTGTGCACCACCATGCCCAGCTTATGTGGTGCTGGGAAATTGAACTCAGGTACTTAGTACTTGACTTGGCACTTGGCTAGGGAAACATTTTAACTGCCAAGACATTCCTGTAGCTCTGGGTGGTTTTTTTTAAAAAAATTAGTTAAATTATAAAAGTAATTCTGGAATACGTGAGTCTTCTAGAGTATTTTTTGTTTCACTGAAACATTTCTTTCGAGCGCTCAGAGCTGCCAGTCAGTAGAATGGCTCTCTGGCTTGCCGCTCTGTGCTGAACATCATCTGTCTTTCCATGGCTAGCAGATGCCAGTGAGCTGAACTTGTTGGAGATCCCTGTATTGGGTGTGTCCCATTCCCTTTCGTCACTCGATGCCTACAGTTCAGTCTTCTGTCAAGTTGCCTTACTCAGTTGCTTTGCTTGTTCTTGGAAAGCATAATGGCATCACAAACACATTACAAAAAGTGATACCAATTAAGGATTATTTTTAGTTAAATAAATTATAAAACTATGGCCAGCATCTTGTTGCAAATTGTGTGTGTGTGTGTGTGTGTGTGTGTGTGTGTGTGTGTGTGTGTGTGTGTATGTGACATTTTATTGGCATAAAGGTGAGGTAATTAAATGTGTTTTAAAAACATATAACTTGAATTATGTATTTTTTGGTTTAGGCAAATGTATATTAATTAGTATTCATTAAATATGTCCATATTCCCTTACTGTGCTTAAGTATAAGGTCAGAAGCCTTACATGTGGGCAGTACAGTGGTGGAGTGTTTGTTTAATATGCCCTGGTTTTATTACATAGTGCAAAAAAAGAATCTGTGTATCTAAATTATGTAAAAGTTTGCTGTCATCCCATTCTTCAGTAATTTCACTTATTTCTTGTTTTGTTGTGGTACTAGTGACTGAACTTGTGATAGGCAAGTGCTCTACCACTAAGCTATGTCCCCAGCCAGTTTTATATTATTTTGATCCAAGGTTTTGCTTAGTTTCTTGGTCTGGCTTCAAATTTGAGCCAGACCAAGAAACTGTTATTATCCTGCCTCAGCCTCTTAATTAGCTGCAGTCTGGTGGCCTGTACTCTCATGCCTAGCTAATTTTTATTATTTTCAAATTACCTTTGAAAAATATAGAAAATGCTTTTTATTATTAATTTTTTGTTTATATTCATAGGGTGAGGAATTATATGATTTTACAAGAGGTTAATATATGAAATGTTGTTTAAATTTGACAATGAGCCATACTTTCAGAGGTTATTTTTTCTAATTGTAAGCCTAAATCTGCTGTTCCATCTTTATTATGCAATTGAAAATGCTTTACTTTTGTCACTTAGTGAGTGCTGTGATTTGGATCTATAATACCCCCAGAAAACCTCATAAGTGTTTGAGTAGTAGAGATTTCATGTGCTTTCAGGAGGTGGGACCACAGGTGAGTGTGGCGTGAGAGGTAGACGCTCTTGCCCTGGCTTCTTCTGAACTCCCCTGATTCTTCCTCTCGCATTACCATTAGCAGCTCTTTGCCCTCTGGCAACGTCCAGATACTTACCAGTGAACTGAAACCTTCTGAAACCATGAGTTAAAATAAACCTTTCCTTCCTTAAGTTATGGATGTTGGGTATGGGACAGTAAGAGTGCAGTATAATTTCAGCTTTTGAGTGTTGTTAGGTGTTAGGAAAAGCCTTTTTACAGGCACCCTCAGTGGCTGCCTTGGCCTTTGAGAAGGAAGGAAAGAAGGATAGATCAGGGATTTACCTTTATTCCTAATGACCGTTTCTCTCTGAAATTGACCTTTTCAGTTCTGTTATTATCTTGGGAAACTTTTCTTTTTATTGTAAGAGATTGTCTTGTCTGTCCCTGCCATGGCTTGTCCTGTCTTCCTCTCCTGTTTTTTATCCTCCCCATGAGACTGATGGTCCCTAACCCAGGATGAATGCTCCCTTAGGTGAAGAGCTGTCCTACATAGTGTCCCAGGGAATTCTGCTGACAGCCATTCCAAGTGCTGGGATGTCTTTGGATCATATTTTTTGTTTTCTTATCTCTGTCCAAGTTGACTGAATAGCTAGATTTGAAGGTCAGTTGCAAACATTTGATACTTCCTGTCACAGGTTGGCCAATTGGAAAGTTTCTATTTAGTTACTTGAAATAGGCCACCAGACACATTATATTAATCTCATGGCTTAAGTGGGCCATCTGTTGAGTCACTCTGGTAATTGTTTTTTGTGTATACCAGTGCATTCCGTTAAGTTGCAGCCAAGGGTGTTAGAAATCTTTGCAGAGGCACTAACACGCGGAAAACCCAGCCGTCCCTGGCAACTGAAACTTGCCCTCTGAGACCTTTACTTTTGTGTTTCTTCCTTCACTTGTGAGAGGATTTTTTTATTGCAGAAGTTGAGGGTCATGCTTTTTTTTTTGAGATACTTAGATAAAAAGGGGAAATATGATTCCTTTTAGTTAAGCCCTGGGCAAGAAGAAGAGAAAGGATGGTCAACAAACCTGATCCATGCAGCTGGGAGCTCAGAGAGGGAAGGAGGCTCTGATTAGGGATTGTCAAAGCTCAGTACTTAAGCAAACTAGTTTAATTTAATGTGATTTTAGTGTGTGTTTCTGATTTTTGGGTAAAATCTGAAATATAAGGAGATGAAACATGAAGTCTGAAACCTGTGGAACAGTACATGTGGAGTGAGAGAACCTGATTGAGGCAGTTTTCTCAAGTTCCCTTTTGAAGTCCAAGCAGGACCCCTTTCCTAGAGAGGTGCCTTATAGTTCTCGGGCTGCCTTTGTGGCTCCTAGTTCTCTTTGTCCCACTTAGATTTTGTTTAGACTTGCCTTAACCACTCCTGCTCAAGCTTTCCACATTGGGACTGAGGGTGTAGTCTGTCGTTTAAACACTGGCCTAGCATGTACAAGGTCCTGGGTTCAGTTCCTCAGTACCACATAAAAATTAGCTGGCTGTGATGGTGTACAACTATAATCCCAATGCTCCGGTGTTGATGCTTGCTCAAGAGGCTGAGGCTGGAGGTTTGTTATGAGTTTGAGGCCAGCCTGGGCTACATAGTGAGTTTAGGACCAGCCTAGACTACAGAGTGAGGCTGTCACCAAAATAAAAAAAAAAAAAAAGCATCTGCACATTGATACATTGATGCGTAGACCTTGTTCATTTAGCATGGCCAGCATGAAGCTGCCACTTAGGTCTGGTGGGCAGCCTCTCTCTGATATTGGCATTGAGCCCAGGATTTTTATACTGAGCTGTATCGCCAGCTCCTTCCTTCCTTCCTTCCTACCTTCCTTCCTTCCTTCCTTCCTTCCTTCCTTCCTTCCTTCCTTCCTTCCTCTTTTTCTTTCTTTCTTTTGTTCTTTCTTTCTTTTTGAGATAGGGTCTTGCTAAGTTGCCCAGGCTGGGCTTAAACTTGTGATCCTTCTGCTTCTGCCTCCCAGAGCGTTGGTATTATAGATCAGTGCCACTTGGACCCAGCTTACAGCTTCTCTAGCCTCTGTTAATTTCCTGAGACTTCCCTGTCTAATAGTGGAAATCCCACATGCTAGGAAATCCCTCGGCCCCAGTAAATTAGCATGGCTGGTCGTATCATTTATAGTCTTGAAACCTGTGGATCTCCCACTCAGAATATCTTGTGGTTCTACCCAATTGTTGCTTAAGCTTAACATTCACAAGTTATCCTTTCCTTGATTTGTCTTAAATGCGTTAGTAAGTTGTCTTAACCTCTTCCAGTTCATCAGCATGCCTTTTTATCTCTACCTCCTGATATATACAGCTCTATTTCCTTTTTTTTTTTTATTTTGAGACAGGGTCTCAGTCTGTAGTCAAGGCTGGTCCTGAACTCACTAGGTAGCCCAGACTGGCCTTGAACTCAGGGCAATATTCCTGTCTCTGCCTCCCAAGTGCTGGGATTACAGACACGTGCCACCACATATGTGGTGCTAGAGAATCCATCTCAGGCCCTTGAGCTTGCCAGGCAAGTGCTTTAAACTACTGAGCTATTCCTCTAGCCCTCTGCTGACACCACCTTAACACAAGCCATTTTCTTCTTCAACTGGGTCATGATGAGATGAAACTGTAGAACCCTACACCACTTCATGTTGCTCTCTATCTGTCTTAGAGATAGGATGTTGCAATCTTGCTCAGTCTAGTCCTAACTTCTGGGCTCAAGAAATACTGCGGCCTCTGTTCCCTAACATAGCTAATATTCTAGTCCTGCACCACTGTCTGAACAAACCGAACCAAAGTGATGGGGCCATCTGCTATGCCTCTAACCTTTCCTAGACTTAGGGGCAAACTGTCGAATAGGTAGGTGTCTAGGGCATATTATTAATTGGAGTAGAGAATACACTTATTTAACCCAAGGGATCTAGTTAAAACTCTGGAAAAAAAAAAGACAATCTGCAAAGATTTTCTGCAAGCAAGGGCAAACAAGTGGAAATCAATTATTCTGAACCTGTTATTACTACTACAAAATGTATAGACCATCATTGATACTATTATCTCCACTTAATAGGTTATCATCCTTATAGTAGCTAGAATTTCAGGTTTATTCATAGTTGAGTTTTTCTGTACTCCCATGTGTCCCTTAAAGTTATTATTTTAAGATCATATTTCTCCCACAGCAATTTTGGAGATTGCATTCTGCATTGGAAAGTAGAACAGTCGTGCACATTGGTCTGCAGGAAGTGTGTAGAGCCTTGGAGTCTTCATTCCTTCTCTTGCCTGTGCCTGTGGGACTTGTCTCAGAAGTTGGTTGATTATAAATCTTTGCATTGGGAATTACAGCCCTTCATTGTGTAATGAAATTTCAGTCAACAGTGGACTGTGTATAGCATGGTGTATACCACATGGCTTAGGCACATTGTGGGCTGTAGCATCTAGGGTTGTGTGAGTACACTCTGTGATGTTCATGCAGTGGTGAATTGCCTTATACGGCATTCCTTAATTTGTGTTCTGTTTTTAATGGAAGAGATGACCATACATGTAACTTGGAGTTGCGATCTCGGGACTTTATGCTTTGGGTCAGATAATTATTTGTTTTGGAGAACCACTGTGGTATTTTCAAGCATCCCTGACCTCTGTCCACTTGCCAGTAGGACACTCTCAGTTGTGCACACAGATTTCTCCAGATACTGCCAGTTGTCTCCTGGAAGCGTGAAATCTTCACCATTGAAATCCAGTCTTATGAACATTAAATATGCTTTCATTTACTATCTATACACTGGAAATTACAATTTAAAAAAATCAAGAATGTTTTTAGCAAGGCAGAGATAACATATTTTTGAAAACTATTATAAGGATTGTTCATCTTATGCTTATTACTGAGTTATAAGAATTTATTTTCAACTTGTATGTTTCTGTAATTCCATGCTAAACTTTACATTATGAATTCTAAAATATTCCAAAAGAATTTGTTCTTTCAGTGTTTCCATACTTTTTTTCACCTGCTCTCATCACCACAGAACTAAACACTTTATAAGAGACATGTTAGGGTAAAAACAGTCATGATGGAAGAGAAAGCCATTTATCTCGTGTGTGTGTGTGTGTGTGTGTGTGTGTGTGTGTGTGTGTGTGTGTGTGTGCGCGCGCGCGCCCCCATCTCTGTTATCTACCTTAATGGTTAGTCAACCAAATGTTGCATTTAGTTTTGAATGATTTTCAGGTGGACATTAAAGGTAACAAAGGCCAGTGTTTCAAAGCATTGCCTACTCCCCACCCCTTTCTCCCTACCCTCACTGGAAGATACTAATAGGGGAGCTTGAGTAGAATGAATTAATATTCTGAAGTATAAGAAAATACCAGGTGTGTAGAGGGAGGGAGCCTTTCCCTTGATCTACACCATGTTACAGATTTCAACATCTGAGATCACATTGCATTACTTCAGGACCACCCTACACCATATTGAGTTGATTTTTCAGGTAGAAAGCAAATATTAAAATGTTTATGAACCAGTTTTTTTAGTGTAGAATTGATTTTTGAATAAATGCAGTTTTTATTAGGTTTCTTCAGTTGAGCTTTCAGCATAGTTTTATGTATCAAGTAACAGGTAACAAGAGCCAGTAAATAAACTGAAGAATTGGCTTTTAGCCCTTGTTTAGTGGAGAAATTGTTAAGAGCCTGGCGATGTAGCATGTTTGAGCTAATTGCTTACCATGAAAGTTAAATTTTTATTTGATATTTATTGTCCCATCCAGTTAAACTGCACTTCGGTCCATTTGAGTGGAATATCTGTTCAGTCCCTTCAAAGGTATCCAGGGTGAATATATAAAATTGGGGGAAAAGTTTTCTCTCCTTTAATCTTTTTGAACTGATGTTTTTCTGTTAGTGTGAAAACGTGCTTGCCCACTATTTCTTTCAGCAAAGATAATTTGGAGCTTTTTTTCTGTTTAAATACATTTATCTAAGTAAATTAATGCTTTTCAGTATTAATTATCAATGTAGCTTTGGCTTTACTGAGTTAAAATCTTCACATTTAAGGAAGTTTAGGTGTCTACTTTGTTTCAAAACAATATTACTATTTTATTTATGTAAATGAAGACATAAAGATGAATTTAAAAGCAACTAATCTCAGAGAAAACCATGTAATTTAAACACTAAAGACTTAAAAATACATAGATTTAAGAAAGTGGAAGATTTTTTAAAAATGACCTGCTTTTCTGATATGGGTAGATTGTTCTGTGACTTTATATCCTTACCACTCCTTTCGCCTCATATACTGACATAGTGGCAGTTACAGGTTTGCACCACCAGGTTGGGCTTCTTGTCCCTTTTTTTAAAAACACACGGAGGCCTGCATTGCCTACAGAGGAGCTCCCCTCAGAAGCAGGAGAAGCTTCTTCCATGCCATGATATCATCACTGTTCTTGCGTGTTACGTTTTTCTGTCCTCTTCCTTATGTTTATCTCTATTCAGGGTAGTTGTTGACTGAATTCTCAGAGAGCTTCTCTTTACCCTCAGAGGTTTTGTCAGTCCTTTTTTGTACTTTAATTCCCAGGTAAGTGTTTACCTTCTATTCTCCGAATCCCGCCTTCCATTTTCTCTCCCCAGGATAAGGGCTTATTTCATGTTATCACACTGGCTAGAGTTACTTGAAATGTGGAGAAGTAGATGGGCCTGGTGTGCATGTGTGTGGGGTAATAGGGATTGAACTAAAGGCATCTCCGGCCCATTTTTGATATTGAGACAAGATTTCATTAAGTCACCAGGTTGCCTGGGCTTGACTTGAACTTGTGATCTTCTGTCTCGGCTTCCGAAAGTGGTGTGATGACAGGCCTGTGCTACTTGGTTCAACTAATGAATGAGCTTTCTTTAAAGAACATTAACTCCGTTCTGTTGGTTTATATTTCATTTTACGTCATTCACTCGTTCATCTGAGGCAGATTGCTCTGTAGTCCAGGTTGCAACTGAACTTACCACATAGCACAGGAGAGCCTCTTGCCTGAGCCTCCTGAGTACTGAGAATATGGTATGTACCACCACACCTGGCTAATTTTTATGTGGTGCTGACCTAGGGCCTTGTGCATGCTAGGCAGATGCTTTAATCACTGTGCTATGCCCTAAGCCCTAGATTTTATTTCTTGAAGTTTCTATTTGAAAATTTTTATTTTTGCCCTACTGTCTTTGATTTTCATATTCTAGTACTTTTCATTAACTTTATGTGTTTATTCTGTTACTAGTTTTCATCTCCTTTGCTTTTTTTTTTTTTTTTTTTTTTTTTTTTTTTTTTTTTTTTTTTTTTTTTTTTTTTTTTTTTTTGAGATAGGGTCTTATTCTATAGTCTAGGCTGGTCCTGAATTCTCTCTAGCCTAGCTTGGCCTCTAGCTCACTCTGCTTCAGTATCCCCGAGTGCTGGAGTTAGTTACAGGTGTATTATGTCTGATTTATGTGGTGCTAGAGGATCAAATCAGGACCTTGAGCTTGCTAGGCAAGTGTTTTAACCACTGTGCTGTTATTCCTCCAGATCCCTTTGTCTTGTATTATACATCTTTGGAATTTGGTTCAAGGTAGTGTTTTTGCCTTCTTACTCAATCACTAGACCTTACATATTTGGCCTTACTGTTACAGGTACCTTGAATCTGGTTTTGGGAAGGAGATGGCCTCAGGCCTTGTTAATTTTACTGATTGTTCCATCTTTCATTAACTTTATAATCAAGCAGAAATTCATAGCAATTTAAAAAAATTTTAAAAATATAACTCACTTTTTCCTACTTAAACACGTGTCATGGGGAATATTGTCTATAATGGATTCTGCCGTTTGCTTCAGTAAAAATTGTGGACTCTATGAAATAGAGTCATTTGGCTTCCTAGCTGACAAATCCTCTATCATTGCAAATATAAAATAATCACATATGGTAAAATTTACTCCTTTAAGTTTTCTGGCATGTTTTCATGACTTTTTTGCTGACCTCTGTGAACTTCTAATAAAAATTTTGAAGTATATGTAATTTCCTGCATTTCACTTCCAAACTAACTCTAGAAAACCACTTTGTAGCAAATACTTACAAAGAAGGAAGTCTTTGCAAAAAATAAACTTTACATTCCCCAAAAGTCTCTATCCTTTTGTGTGCATAAATTTAGTAGGAATGTGGATGTAGCTCAGTGGCAGAGAATTATCATAGCAACTTGAATTCCCAAGTTCAATTACCGGTACCGCCAGCAACAACACAGAATAAAACAAAAATGATATGCTTATATATTAAAATTTATTTTTAAATTTAGCATTGCGTCTTAAAATAAGTCATAGTAAATATTTTGAAAATCTTACTTAACTAGAATAATTAAAGAGAATTATTGAAATATTGTGGGTTTTATTTCCTTCAGTAATGATGTTGAACCCAAGACCTCATCTTCAGTAGGCAATTGCTCCGGCATTGTAGGACCCCCCAGTCCTAAAATATTATCAGTGACTCTAATAAGAATTCAATAATAACATTAAATATGTGAAGAAAATAAACAAAACCAATAACTTTGCATTATACTAAGAGCAGTGTATTGGAATGTGTGATTATATGAATAACCTGTTCACAATAAGTTATTTTAATATACTTTATAATATATCTAGCAAAAGATATGCATTGACTTCATGAATTAAGATCTCACAGTCTTCATAAATAGGAGCTATTTATGTTACAGAATGGGAAGATTCAATGTTAAATAGAATTTAAAGATCTCTAAATTAATTTGTAATGTGGATACAATACAAAAATAAAACAACAAAACCAAGAGCGTTCATTACAAAATTTGACAGAATGATTCTAAAATTAACTGATAAAGGAGAATGGGGTCAGCTGGATTCATAGTTGGAATTCTGCAAGGTGTGTGTTGTCTCAGCACTGGCATACAGATAGAGCAGCAGGCGTGCATGGCAACTTTTGACACCTTATTACAAATCGGTGATTCAGAGTATTGCTGACTATTCAAGAATTATTGCAATGACAGTATGATAGAAATACAATTAATGTCTTCCTAAATGAATTCTGGATAAATTAAAGGCATACGTTTTAAAAGTTTTTAGAAGCAATGTAGGAACTCGTGTGTAGTATTACAAATTAGAACTTTTTGAACACAACATAAAAACTCAAACTACAAATTTGACCTTATTAAATTTTCAAATATAGATGTAAGAAAACGTATTAAGCAGAGGTCAAAGACAAACTACAGACTATAAGAACGAATGTAGCCCACATATCTAGTCAAGGAGTAATATCTTTAGTATACAAAAAATTCTCTAAACAGTAACAGAAGAACCTCACAGGAAGGTGGTGGGGAGAAAATGGATAACATGGTAACTTGATGAATCAGCAAAAAGTTAAAATCCTGTAATTATCAAAAAATGCCAGTGAGAACAAGAGAATATTTTATAGTTTTGTATTGCTGATATTTAAAGATAAAAATGTGGCAGCTTGTGATGTCCTGTATGTTATTGTTTGATATACTTTGGGAGACAGTTGGCAGTGTTCTTTTTAGAGAGATAGACTAAGAATTGAACCCAGGGCTGACCTCGTGCTTACTAGACTAGTGCTTTGCTCCCGAGCTCTCTGCGCCATCAGTCTGCCATTTTCTGTGATGTTGAAGGCTTTCAGCAGCTTCCAGCATTAGAGTTCCTTAGAGAGACTTTCCCTTATGTTCCCCGCAAAAATGTAAAAAGAATATGCTGTCTTTTATATTATATTGAATTTAGTAACCCCAAATCGGAAATAACCTAAGCTTTAATCACCAAGCTTCAGCATATATAAATTTTGAATGGAAATAGATAATAGGTATGTCTCCTTTGATAGCAAGTGGGATGAATCTCAAAAATAGTATCACATGGAAAAAAAAGTTGTAAACTGGGCATGATCGCATCTGCCTGTAGTCCCAGCTGCTAAGGAAACTGAAGCAGAGGATTTGTAGAGTCCAAGAGTTTCAGACCAACCTGGGCAACATAGTGAGACTTTGTTCTTAAAAAAAGTTTCAGAGAACGTGTTATGATGCCATCTACATCATTTTCACAGACAGTACTATTATGAGTACTGAGCTACTTAGTAAAAGTTCAAGAGGATTCATGGGCAATTAGGAAGCATGTTGTACTTTCTCTGGAGAAGTAGGGGGTGAGAACTTGGTATTTTAGCTGTATTTCCAGTGTTTCATTTTTTATAATCTGTGTATTTGGCAGAAGATTAACATTTACTGAATCTGAATGGCATATCTCAATGTTTTTGCATGTTTCAAATATTTCATACTTAAAAGGTTTCAGTTTAAACTAAAAGCATTGTAGTCTCCAGCTAAACATGTTACATTAGGAAGGTGCAGTTATTTCCTTTCCCTTCTCAAGCCCTATGACAATTTATCCTAGAAATACAAAAGATATTCAAGGACAGACACACACACACACACACACACACACACACACACACACACACACACACACGTGATAGAACAGGAGAAGCTAGTTCATGGAAGCATGTGGTTTTCTCATCTTTCACAATGGAATTGCAGTAGGTAAGATATGATTGAGTAAGTCAAAAAAGAGCAGCACAAGCCAGTAATTCAGGAAAGTTGAAACATTGCAGGAAACAGTGCTGTAAATTGGAAGTGGTTGCTTCTTGGAATAGAGAATATAGTACGTGGGTACTTCCCCCTTGTTTCCTTGTTTGTATGCCTGAGGTACTATTTGACTTTAGCATATGATTAGTTTGATGGAATGTAGATAAATTAAAAACTAAATACAGCATTTGTATTAGTAGCTTTTTGCCCTTTGGATGAAATCCCCAACTTAAAGGAAAAAGATTTATTTTAGTTCATAGCTTCAGAGGTTTTAACCCAGAGCTAACTGGCTCCAGATCAGAAACATCATGGCAGAAGGCCTGGTAGAGAACAGCTGATCATCTCTGCTGCTGTGCAGCCAGGAAGAAGAGGGAAAGAAAAGGGCCAGGCAGGAGCTGCGAGGAGAGGAGCCTTCCAGGGTGTTCCCTCCATGACCTACCTCGTCGTCCTCAGGCTTTCTTCCTAGTAGCTACGCAGCTGTGAGTTATCAGTGAATTGGTCCACTGATGAGATTGGTGTCCACATGATCTAATCATCTTCTAAAAGTCTCACCTCTGACACATGAGTCTTTTAGGGGACATATTGTGGTGTAAACCATAACACCATTGTCGTGAACATGTTAATATAGGTTTTCCTTCTTACAGGGTGTAAAATCACTTCTGATTGTTGTAACACTCTGTTTATAGCATTCAGATTTGGTCGACATTTATGAGTAAGCCTTGATTAAAGTCCTAGGATCCTAAAACTGAGGTGCAGTTTCTCCTCTGAAGTATCTGTAGTTCTTGGGTGTGGTCTGTATGATTTTTCTCTTGAGAACCAAGAATGAGAGAAGGATGGGGGACCTTACAGGGAGGAGTGAGTTTTCCTAGATACCCAAAGAAGGGGACAGCAGGCAGAACTCCTGGGACCTGCCCAGCGAAGAAAGATGACCAGAAGCTGGTGCCATGGGTAATCCTTCTGCTTATTGTCAGCTAGATGTTTCCAGATACTGAAGAGATTTAGAGCTTAACAAGCTGGATATTTTTGGGCTTATCTGCCACTCTCCCCACCCTACCAAGAATTCTATAAATCTCTTCTACTTCTAATAATGTACAGATGTCTGTTTTAATTGTCTCACCATCAGTAGTGGGCACTGGTATTTGTAACAGTTTTCCTAATGGTTATAAAGTGACTCAGTGATATTTCCACTTGCATGACTGTGAAGCTTGTCGTAGCCATGATTGCTGTCACATAGATGGGCCTTTTGCACTTGGCATCCTGTTAGAAAAGTCTTTTACTCCAGCATATGATCTATTTAAATAACCTTGTTATCATTGGCTCTTTTTGTTCTTGTTGTTTTTCTTAAGACAGGATCTGGCTCTTTAGTTTAGGCTGGTTGTGGACTCATTGTGCAGCCCAGGCCTCAATCTCACAGCAGTCCTCCTGCCCCAGCCTCCTGAGTGCTAGATTACAGGCATGTACCACTGCGCCCAGCTATTATGTGGTGCAAGGGAAGAAAACTGTGCCTCTAGCTTGCTAGGCAAGAGCTCTAACTGCTGTGCCACTCCCCCAACCTTGTTTTAGTTGCAATTTTGCCTGAAAACTTGAAACAGACACTCCCTCACTTTTTTTTAACAGCAGATGTGATGTTAGAAAGTAATAGCACATAGTGAAATTATGATTTCTTTGAAGTAGGAATGTTGGTTTCTAGTGTATCTTGATGTTTAGTCACCTTAAGTTCCCCCATAGTCCTCCTAAAGGATGCTAAAAGTATAGAAGGAGAGGAAGCAGACAGCTTCTTAAAAGAAAATGTACCCAAGTGCAGTCTTGAAGTAGGAAGAATAATAAACACGAGGGGAAGAAAGGAAAGAGAAATGAAATGGAAAGGAAGAGAATTGAGCATAGAGTGTTCAGCAGAAGCTGTCGCTGGGTTTCTCCTCAAGTCTCCACAGAGCCTCGTGCTTCCAGGAATTGCCCCTGGTTTTCTTTCTCTTTGACTGGAGCTTGAGGTTCAGAGAGCACAATGGGAGAGCATGGAGAATCTGGGCTAGTAACCAAAGAAACTGACCTTGCATTTGGAAATAATAGTTTTATCCTAAAAGCTGAGCGTAGTTATTGTAAGGTGTGAAGGAAGAGTGTAAGAGCACTGTGCTTGTGTGTACGTGTAAACAGTCCCTATTACGTAAAGTGATCAGATATTAAAGTGAGCAATATTTCAAACGTAGAGTACTATTTTTTTTTATTAAGAACTGAACTTGCAAGGCCTTGCACATGCTAGGCATGTTCTGTACACTCAGTCCTAAGACTGTTTTAGGATGAAACTTAGAAGAAACTTGTTACGGGATTAATTTTACTTTGCTTCAAAAATGAAGAGTGTGCTCAAGAAACAGAATTCTTTCTACTACAAGTTTCTTTTTTTGAACTCTTAGTTGGTTGTGCTTTGCTTTTTTGTTTTATTTTCTCTAGGTATAAGTAAAGATTTAAATGATTGAGTTAATTTGTGAGGAAAATTTCAGAAAACTGGGGTTTTTACACTTGGGGAAATAGGTAAAGAGAACTCTATTGGGGAGATCTTATATAATATGTATTTGGCTATATGCACATTTAGAAATCTGGCAAAATGAGTTATGTATTCTGTTAACCAGATTCTTCACTTGCTCTTGTGATAATTTTTGCCAGAATTGTTTATTTTCAGAGCCAGAACATGGATGAATCAAAAGTAAAGTGTTTGATCAGATGCTTCTGATCATCTTTGGAGAGGGAAGACCCTCACTTCTGCTTCTCCTAAACACTGGGGGTCCTCTTTCCCTTATCTACCTCTTTAGTGTTTGTCTTAGCGTTTTGTCCCTGGGATGGAATACCCACCATGCACAAATTAGGGGAGGAAAAGCCTTTTTTAAGCTCACAGTTTTAGAAGGTGGCAGTCCATTCATGGGTGGCCTGCAGTGATAGAAGCACGTGGCAGAGGCAGAAGCGGAGGCAGCTGCTCACAACACTGCAAGCAAGAAGCCGAGTCAGCTTGGCGGAACCAGAGCCAAGTCCCAGAAGGAAGGGAGGAAGTCGTATTTATCCTTCCAGGTCCTGCCCCAGTGATCTTCCCCTTGTAGTTGGAGCCTCAGTGTTCTGCTCCCCTTCTGGTTTAAGCCCATAATCTACCACATGCCTGTAATCTGTAGTCTGTCACATGCCTGTGTTCCACCACACACCTATAATCCAACACACAGCCATAATCTACCCCTCTAGTACAGGCCCCCTGCTTTCTAGCAGCACATGGTTCCATAGATGATCTGTAGCATTCAGATACGTGAGGTTTTGGGGGACATTCCAGATCCAAACCACCACTGATTAGATAGTGTTTGCTTTTAATTTAATCTGCTCATCTCCTCACCATGCCGTATTAACTGCTCCCCTTTCTACTGTCTCATGGGGTATGTTTCTTGGCATTATAAGGTATTTAACGGTTAAATCCATTGTGCATCAGTTTACTTTTATTTGTTTCATTGTCTTAGCCAACTCTAACTGGAGAAGAGTAGCTAAGCTAAATCCCATTCTCCCTTTTTTTCCTTTTTTATTTCTTTAAAAAAAAAAAAGTCTAGTTTGCCCAGAGGTGGACTTGAATTTGTGGTCCTGTTGACCTCATCTTCCCAGAATGCTGAGATTGAGAGTGGAATGAAATATGACAAGTGAAACATCTATGATCTTACTTAAGGAAATGCTAAGGCAGTATGGAGAGATTTTATGTTCAATTTTTTAAAAGTTCTTGGTCCTTCAGTGGCTCTTGGTCCTTCAAAATCTGCTTAGTAAATGATGGGTATTACTGACATTAATCATAGTTGAAGATGCTTTGGGCATTAGAGTTATGCATACAATGAGCTTTGTGAACCAGGTATACGGTACATGCCTATGATCTAGCATTCAGGGAGGTAAATGCTGGAGGATCACAAGTTGGAACCCATTTTGGGCATGTTAGCAACTTGGTGGGTCACTGGCCTAGAATAAAAAATAAAAATGGCTTGGAAGGTTCATTGCTCAATATGAAGGCCTTGGGCTTAATGACTTGATGTCCTTCCATTGTTTTTACAGATGCTTCTGGTCTGTCTTTAGCTGAATTTAATGGGCCTTTTCAAATGCACCCTTTACAGTAATTTTAAGAACCAAATGAGAAAACCCTGGTGTTCTTAAAGCCATTCACAGTGTTCCATTGTATTGAGTCCTCTAGTTCCCTTTGTGTATCTTGTCTCTAAGCATGGTGAAGGGACTTAAGGGCATAAATGTGACCTCACTGTGGCTGATGATGATCAGCTGAAATAGCCTGTTTGGGAAGCTTGAAAAAATTTACATTAGTGATGCTAATTCTCCACTGTGGTTTTTACGGAGTCTGTTCAGTGTGGATCAGTGGTGGTTTTCATGGCTTATCTAGTTTACATCTGACTTCAGAACCTCTCTCACTTTAATCCCCAGAGAAGACAGTACTTCATACTTTTTCTCCCCAAGTGACAGATGCACTATCAGTTCTTTGAGCCCACAGATGCTTTCCAGGAAGCTGCTTCATGAATTCAGATAGCGACTCTATAAACAGCTTTCCTGTTGCTGGGACACTCAAAGGTGGAAAGGTTTAACTTGGCTTGTGGCTTCATGGGGCTCATGGTTGACTGGCTCTAAGGCAGCCGTGGTGAAAGGGGTAGCAGAACAATGATGGTTAATTCGTGGCAGCTGGGAAGCAGAGCAGGGAAAGACTGGTAGAAGGGAACGGGCTGGGCAGTAGTCTCCAGGGTTGCCCTGTGACTTACTCAGACATATGCAAAAATATGCTTTAATCTTCTAGTTTGTTTATTTTGAGACAGTATAGCCCAAGCTCGTCCTGAACTCACTGTGTGGCCCAGGCTGGCCTTAACTCATGACAGTTCTCTTGCCTCAATCCCTGCAAAGTGTGGGGATTACAGGCATGCACCACCATGCCCAGCTTTATGTGGTGCTGGGGAAATGAATTCAAGGACGTATGCTTGCAAGGCAAGCACTTTAACTGCTGTGCCGTTCCTCCAGCTTTCCCTTCAAATTAACATATCACAATTAATGGTCAAAGCAACATTCTAAGACTTAACTCGAATTTCTGCGGAGGAAGGATCATGAAAAGGGCATGGGCATGGGGAAGTACATGTATCCCAGGAAAGGGGGAGTGGTGGTGACCATCTGTATGGCCTTACTTGATTTACCTAGGTGCTACAGCCTTCGGAAGAGACAAAGTGGATGCTGTTGGGTGAAAAGGGACTTTTCTTCCAATCTTAAGTATAAAGTAAGCATCTGTAAATGAGGAAAGATACACAATTGGGTTAATCGTCTATATAAAGGCATTATTCAAATACTGCTAAAAGAATTAAACATCTTTAGTACTCTCTAAATATAGCCTTCTTTAATTTTATTTTAATGAGGGAATTTAGCATCATCAGAAAATCTCACTGGAAGTCCCTGACATCTGCTAAATTTTAGCTTGTTTGGTAATTTGGATGATGGGAAGTTTAGAATAGCACAGTGTTTTACTATAATTATTTAGGGTTATGTTCTCATACCACATAGCAGATCATATTTTATGTCCTTACAATAGTAATAGGATGATGTTTTACCCTTGTTACTTTGGATTGTGAAGGTAATGTGTGTTTATTTTAGAAAATAAAATTTACAGACAAAACCCCGAATGATCCATAATCTAGCTGTTAAAAGAAAAATGTTATAAGCCCTTTGGCCAACTTTTGTCTTTTTGTATATGTTTTTCTTTTTAAAAACATAGCTAGATTTATAATACATATACAATTTTATTTTTATCCTGCATTTGTCTAAAACATGTGCCTGTGGATCATTAATTATGTTCAACATTATGCATGATATCCTCTCTCTCTCTCTCTCTCTCTCTCTCTCTCTCTCTCTCTCTCTCTCATCTCCCCCCTTTAAGTGAGCCTGGGATCAGACCAGTTAAGAAGCTTTGCTGGGTACAAACCTATAAATCCAGAATTCTAGAAGGCTAAGGTAGAAGAACCACGAATTTGAGCCCAACACGGGCAACTTTGTGAAACCTTGTGTCAAAATCTGAAATTAAAAAATAGGCTAGAGAAATAGCTTGATTCCCTAGTACAACCCCCTCAACAGAAAAGGAAGAAAGAACTGTCTTCTAAGTTTAGCAAACTTAATGAATGTTTTTTCAATTGCAGATTTTATGAAAGCTTTAATATACTGAAATACATTATGATGTCTTAAGGAAAGTGGTATTTAGTTTGTTTATTCCTTGTTCAGTTATGGATCCCTTTCTGTGATTAAGTAACATGAATTTGAGAATAGTTTGAGAAAATCTGACACACACTTTCTCCTGTAGAGTTATTCTGATATTTATTGTCTTTCTGCCTGATACTCGTTTCTTACAAACTCCTTTTTACAGATATTTGGTAATATGTTTTTAAATACTAGATCACATTTGACCATCATCAGTACTAAATCTCTGACTCTGATATTGAGTAAAATTTCAAAAATGTGTTTCAAGTGAATATTCAAACACAAGTAATAGGTTTAAAAAAGCACTCATTTGCTTTCCTGGTCCACTCTGCTGTAGCTGGGTCTCAGCTGCTGCTGGTGGTGGGAAGTCAGCACCCCATACACCCATACACTCTGCGTTCTAGTTTCTTTTACACCTCAAGCACTCAGTTTTTTCCTCTAATAGTTGATTAAAGTTTACCTTTTCACTTAGTACCTTTTACCCTCTACCTTTTGCCTTCCTTCTTGAAGCTTCCAAAACCTAGCTTGTCAGTGGTATATCATTCATTACCTATTGTGTAAGTTTAGGCATATTTTAGTGTAGGAAGTAGATGTCACGTGTCTTTCGGTTCTCCTTTATTTTTCCAGCTGTTGGATGCTTTTATCGCTCATTAATTCCATGTTAAGCTGTTCCACGTGTCGTTGTGCTGTCATTTCTTTGTGCCATCAAGCTTTCTGCCACATTTTCATATGTCTTAACTCCAGCCTCAAGCTTTATTAAAGACTTGACAACCTTTTTCATTAAATATTTTTATTTTGGTTGGTGGGTGGGAAGCAAAACATGTGTCTCTCCTCTGTCCATCATCTGTTCGAAGGGGCATATTTGAAGTCGTTGTGGTAACACTGAATTCAAATGTAACCTTAACCATGCTTGCTTTGTGTCCATGGCTCTTTTATTCACTTTGTTAATTGCACCACACTTTTTTTTTTTTGAGTCAGCTTTATCTCCATCTTGTTGTCTTTCTAATAGCATGTAGAGATCAGGGATTAGATTTATAACTCTGCTTCTTTCAGTGCTTCCTGCTTTTTGTTGAAGGGAGAGAACGGAAAGGAAGGGGGAAATTCCCGTCTAAAAGGTTACATGCTGATTCATAAATCTTATGCTGTCTGTGGCGTTGTATTCAGATACTTGTTTCAGACTTCCCTAAAAGGGAAAACTCTCTTCAGTTGTTACTTTTGTGTAATTGGAGTGAAATTTCAGGACAGCGAAGAAAGGTTGTGAAGGGCAGACTGCCTTATTGTATTAATTTAGCAAATTTAATATTCTGCAAACTGTGAAGTTGATATATTTATGTAAAAGTGTCCTGTTACCTTCTGAATTAAGATATTTACAGGCAATTTTAATTTATGTACACAACTTCAAAAACTACTTCTGTAGAATTTTTATATAATGGTGTCTGTCTGTGGATTATGAGAACATTTGAATTAGTTATTCATCAGCAAATTCCCTCTGTTAACCCTAAAATACTGGGAGGTAGTCCTATACACGAGCCTGTATCAGTTAAGAAACCTACAACAACATCCTCTTGTGGAGGAGGAAGTACAGTCCAGCCTTTGAGGAGGAGCGCAGCATCTTTGTGGCCAGTCTGCTTCACTGTGTTTTGATTATCTCAGGACAGGAACTGTAGTGTTCCTCTCATCTCACTCTCTCCACCCTTCCCACAGCTTCTTGTGTAACTTTTAAACTGCCCTTTGTGCCCTTGGCTCAAGAAAGTTTCCTGTGTTGTTCTTTTCATTCAGTTCCTTGAATTATTTATTGTCCTTACTTCCTTACGACTCATGCATTTGTTGAAAAAAATTGATGTTTTCATTTTTCTGCTTGGGGGTTAATTCACTGCAAATAATAAATAAGGACGATAACATGCACACCTGCATGTATTTTGTCTGGTGTTTAGAGAAAGAAGGTCATGACTGGTGATTTGGAAGTAACAGCAAAAGACACTTAAAGCCAGATATTTGGGGTGTGGTATCTCCAGAGTCCATGCGGCACCTACCCCAAACATTTTTATTTTTCTGTCTTTTTTTCATCTGCACAAGGAACTTTAATCCAACCTACTAACCACTCTACCTCCTCAGTAATGTTTTTATTGCCTCCAATGTCTGCTGCCTTAATCCAGATGTACTCAGCGCTTGTGTGCATCTTAATAGTTACTCCAGTTACATGCATTCTCTTCTAGACTGGGAAATATATCAGGAGAAGGAAACCAAGAATACCATTGTGGGTTTGTTGTCTTCCCATGGAAACCATTAATGATGCTGAGTAGTGGATGAAAAAGAGAGAGGCAGGAGCACCTTGTTACCACAGGTCAAGAGAAAAGAGTTTCAAGAAGGGCCAGAGGATGACTGCTTCACAGAGCTGGGGTGATAAGGGCTGTTTTTAACCTTAAAAATGTCTCTAGATGTTTCACATCTGTCACTTCAGGGGACCTGATATGTTGGATGGCTGATCTCTTGTGGCACAGCTAGTCCCATGAGGGGATAGCTCTGTTTTTTTTTTTTTTTCCTATTTTGTTGTTATTTTAGTTATTTCTGTGGTACTGAGGATTGAATGCAGGGCCTCGTGCATGCTTGGCAAGTGCTGCATTCCCAGACAACTCTGATCTGTTCTCAGTCATGAGTGAACCTACTTCAAAGGGCTTGTGCTCAGCTTAGTCTTGGAGGATGGCCTAAAGTCCAGACATCAGCAGGCAGAAGGAGTTTATGAGTCAGTCGTGTGGCCAACTTTGGGTGCCCCATCTTGGCTCCAGAGATTAAGAGCTAAGATGGCTTGTAGATGAGGGTGACTAAACGGAATCCCGTCACGTTGGATAGCTCATGTTGTTAAAAATCTTACAGTTCAGATGGAAGAAAATATGCAAAAAGGAAGCGTGTCCTGGACGTATCATGGTAATGACTTCATTATGTATACTTTAGTCTTTTTACCTGCTTACCTTTCCCCATTACACCTGAGATTCCCTTGTTGGGAGGGACTGTTTTCTCAATTATTTCTAGCACCAGCTATGCACACCTTCTCAGAAGATAAGTATCCATCAAAATGCTCAGAATGATTTAGAATAGAGTAGGAAGCCCTTCTTTTGGAAGAATGGCATTAAAAGAAAAAGATGATGACTTCGATTGTTGGTAATCCTGAACTATAGAAAGGCTTTTAACTGGTAGAATTGAACTCATTGAACTCTAGGTAGGCTTAATATTCTAGTTAAGTGGATTCATCATGGACTTCTGTAGTATGTAGAACTGTTAAATTAAACATGTAGTAAGGAAAAAAATTATATTATCTGCTCATCCAATAGATGGAGACTCATGCTATAATATTGATAGTGCTCTTCTGCTTGATATTTTTTTCTTTGACATATTTAATGATGCTTAGGTAGGTTTTCAGATGCTTAGAGTTGCTAATAACTGTCAAGATGTTTGCTGGTTCAGTCAATGCCAAGGAATGAGTTTTAAGGTGTTAACCATCTGCCATCATATGACACATTTGGATAGTGTTTTAGTTACTTTTTCATTACTGGGACTGA
Organism: Ctenodactylus gundi; assembly: GCA_004027205.1. Taxonomy (NCBI): domain Eukaryota; kingdom Metazoa; phylum Chordata; class Mammalia; order Rodentia; family Ctenodactylidae; genus Ctenodactylus; species Ctenodactylus gundi. The sequence goes on along the minus strand of PVKB01001137.1, from coordinate 392,280 downwards.
ATACCTGACATCCACAACTTAGAGAAGGAAAGATTTATTTTAGTTCACAGTTTCAGAAAGTCATAGTTCATTCACAGATGGGCAGCTAGAAATGGTAGAATCACGTGATGAAGCCAGAGACAGAGATCCTCCCAAAGACAGAGATCCTCACAGCATAGTAGAATAGAGACAAGTCATGGAGGAAGGGTGGAATCAGCATATCCCCTCCAGGTCAAGATCCGAGCATCTGCCCCTTCAGCCAGGTCCCACCTTCCAGCAGTACACATGAGGCTTTTGGGGGACACTTCAGGTCCAAACCACAACATTCTGACCAGGCCCCAAAAGACTCATGTCTGCTTCCATAGGCAAAATGCATTTGGTCCTTCTCCAGGAGTTGCCAAAGCCTTAACAGCTGCAGTACTGTTAAAAAGTTCAAGTCCAAAGTCTCTCCTGTGATGCAAGGCAAACTCAGCTGTGAGCTTCTGTGAAAACCAGAGTTAAGCACTTCCAGCATACAATGGCACAGGATAAACATTCCCATTTCAGAAGGAAGAAATAAAAGGACAAGCGGTAACTGGATCAAAACAATTTCTGAACCCAGCAGGGCAAGAGTTAAATCCTGTAACCCCTTGTTCAGCACCTGGGGTAAGTTGCAGTAAGATATGAACTCCAAAGGGTTTGAGGGGCCCTGCCCCTACAGCATCACTGCTGGCTGCAGCCTCCATCTTCTCTGCTTTGGGCTACACAGTCTGCGGCTTTGATCAGCAGATGACCCATGCTCCTGTCTTCTCCAGTTTTCAGGGTTCTCTATTACATCTCATACTTCTCCTTTACAACTTCATACATTGCCCTCCCAGGGTACCCTGCTTGGCCTCCAAGTCTTCCTCTGAAATCTGGATGGAAGCCTCCATGTTAAAAACCCTCCACAACTCTTACACTCTGCAAGCTTGTAAAGCAAGGACCATGTAGATGTCTCCAAAGTCTGCCACTGGCTTGAACAGTAGACTGGCCTGCATGGACAAATGCTGTAGCAGTCTCTGAGTTTTTAGATGGTTGAATTCCAGGTGGCTGGACTCTGGCAGACTTCTTTTCCTTTGGCTCTAGGGTACACTTCTCAGAGCATATTCTTCTGCCTCTCCACCTTTGAGTTGGTAAAAGGTGGGGTCTTGTTGACTTTTGAGATGCCCTCAAGGCATCTTTCTTATAGTCCTTAGTATAAGTACTTTGCTTCTTTTTAACGCTATTCTCTAACTTTTCTGTGCTGTTTGACCCTACCACTGCAGGCTGTTTTCATCTGTCACTGCAAACTTTTTGTATGATTTGTCTCTACCTTTTTTTTTTTCTGTCTTTCACCATAGACTTGACTAAAAGCAGCAGTCAGCAACCATGTAACAGTGTGAACATTGGTCTGCCTTGAGATTTTTCTCTACCAGATTAAGCAGCCCACTGCCCTTAATTTCAGTTTCATGCAAAATCTCTGGACAAGGCCAGAATGCAACAAACTTTTTTACCAGAGCGTAGCATGCCTGGTTTTTAGACCGCTTGCCAGTGCAGTCCTCCTTCCCATCTGAAACTTTCTTGAAGCTGGCCTTTCTAGTCTACACCTTTATCAGCATTCTGGTCTTCTGAGTTCTGACAAGAATCTCCCATCCATCTCAGTTAAGAAAACTCCACGGCTTCTCCAGATGGCATCCTGAGACCTTTCCAGATCCCTCCCATAAATGAGTTCCAAAGGCTTCCAAACCACATGGTAAAATCATAGCAATGACCCAACTTCTGGTAACAGTTTCATTTTTAGTTATTTTTTTCATTGCTTGAACCGAATACCTGGTATTCCCAACTTAAAGGAGGAAAGATTTATTTTAACTCAGTTTTAGAAGATCACAGTTCACCCACGGGTGGGCAGCGGGAAATAGTAGAATCACATGATGGGGCTAGAGCTGGAGCCAGAGCTGGGGCCAGTGCTCTGGAGCCAGAGATCCTCACAGCACGATAGAATAGAGACAAGTCCTGGAGTGAGGGCGGAACCAGCAAAACCCTTCCAGGCCGAGCCCCAGGCATCAGCCCCTTCCAGCCAGGTCCCTCCTCGCAACAGTGTATAGTATCCACAGGTACGTGAGAGTTTTGGGGGACACTCCAAGTCTAAACTACAACAGGTAGACATCTAGATTTTCAGCCAGTGGTTCAGTAGATGAAAAACATGTACATTTCACATATATATGCTAACCAGTAGCAAAAGTTTATGTTGTACCTTGAAGAAATTTGATATTGTTAAATCAGAATGAGCAAAGAGAAACAACAGAAATGGGGGGAACAAGGGAGACCAGAAGGAAAAATGGTCCTAATGAGTGAAAAACAAAATCTTTTGTTTAACTTAGTTGCCTGTTTCAAGCCTTTTCAGTTTTTATAAGTCACTAAACTGGGGTTTCTCTCTTTTCGTATGTGATCACCTATATTTTGAAATGAAATCATGAAGTTGTTTTTAAAATCAAGAGGTAGTAAGACTCTTGACATTTCTTTTAAGTTGCTGAGAAACTTTTTAAATTGAAAATTAGGTTTTAATAACACATTAAGGTTATAGGAAGTAGGTGAAATAGTTTGTAAGAGAAAGTACTGATGCTGAAACCTGAGCGTTTCCAAGTCAGTTATGTCCATAGTGGGTCAGTGCTGGCCTTAGGTTTTTCCTGCAGCGCTGCAACTCCACAGACAGACTGCAGGGACCCGTTTTCTCAGGCTGATGAAATGTGGCATGAGTGTTTGTTGTGGTAGGTTTGATATGTTGGTCTCTTAGCATATGAATTTTCTGACAAGATGTTGTGTTTGGATTTCTGTGAGTTTTGAGAAATGTTAAGAGCATCAGAGTTTTGGAAGAATCTACTTTGACTTGTTCTTTAAGCTGGTTTATTCCTTTAAGATATAATTTATTAAAATAACTAGGTTTTTTTTTTCCTGTGTTTGTTTTCTGGAGATGGACCGGTGTCTCTACTTTGGTCTAGTTGGTTAGCTTTCCTTCCATTTTATGAGAAGAATTTGAACCTTAGGTCCAGCCACAAGTGCTGTCCCTTGTAGTTGCTGGAAGCAACAGTTTGCACATTATCCTAAAGGCATGTAGCTGAAAGAGCAGCTTACAAAGTTCTGGAACGTAATGGAAATTACAACAGTTGGATGGTAGAAATATCTAGAATACTGAAAAGCCAGGTTTAATTGGGTGGCAGGACAAAACCGTTACCTCTTTCACCAATAGTGTGGGAGAAGAATGCGAGAGAAAACAATGGGCATTTATCTGCCCTGCTGCCCAGACCAAGTCTGTGTGAGCCCTGCATTCTGCAGGCAGTGTGCATTTAAAAAAAAAAAAAAAAAAAAAAAATCCTTAAATGTTCCAGCTTTAAATAGCAAGTCGTCTAAAATGATGCTGCGTGCTGCAGGAGAATTGAAAGCGGCTGCCTCGGAGGCAGGAAGCCGACTAGAGAGATGCTTAATTATTGGGGAAGTAAGTGCTTGTTACTGTTGAGTGCAGCATGCAGTGAGAGCGGGTCCTCCTCATTGTCACAGTGTGATCTGTAGACAATGCCACCCTGTCAACCCAGTGCTGGTTCAGCAGCATCTCTCCGAACGTGTGTCTGGCAAGAATTTAAAGGCCACCTCTTGTATAATTTGCAGAGTCTTGGAAAAGGATTCTCTGCCTTTCTTTTCAGGATGTATGCAACCATGCAGGATTTTATACTCAGAATCTGTGTCTCCGACCTCCTGCCTGACGTGCTCATGAGGAAGTTCGTTTTCCTGCCGGTCAGCTGGAAGGATGCTGGCGGTTCTCTGTAATCTTTTGGGGAACATGAAGAGGGCTGCACAGGGCAGCGTTTTGTTTCTGTCATCACCATAAATTAGCGCAGATGGCGTGGGTTCGCTGCATTAGGAAATACAGGCATTTTATTTATTAGTGAAGGACTTCCAGCTTTAAGAGTAGATGAAACTACGGAGAGCTTGGAAGAGGTGGTGGTGAATGCCGATTCATTCTGTAATATCCCTTGTCTGGGTAAGTAATAAAGTAGAAGAAAGTACAGGAGAGTGCTAATGAGTATAATGGCTCTGGAAAATCCTGCTTATTTTCTCTGCTGTATTTTCTCTTGCCAAATATTTTAAACCATTGTAGGGAAACAAGTGTTGAATTTGAGATGTAGAAGGAATTAAAAAACTAGAGTTCAGTGAAGGATGTTCAATGAAATTACTTGTCTGTTTTTAGTTTTGTCAGAAAATGGACATTATGTTGCTGTAAGCTGATTTTTCTTGGTTACATCTCAAATTTCTGGTCAACATTATAACTCCTGACATTCTGTATTATTAGAGGTCATTGGCACAAAAGTTCACACTTAGAGTAGGAACCTTAATGCCTGAGAACAAGGTATCACCCTTCCCTGGGTCTGAATCAATTCAGTTAAGCTAAAATGTTAGTAATTGTTTTCAATATAAATGATGGATTTTTATAAATGTTTCTAGTTTTTCTTTAAAATCTACTTTTCTGAAAATGTGGATCATGAATCTAGGAACCACAAACCAATATTGAATCTTGCTTTGCATGTGTCTGATTTTGACAGTTGTGTATTTATTTTTAGATGTATTTATTAAATGCTAATTCAAACTGCCCTTCTCTTTTTTAGAGAAAGCATGGGATTATGGCAATCACAGAGTCCCAGTAATACAAGTTTCATTCAGTTTTTTCTGAAAGAAGGCCATCTGTTTAAGTGAAGCCAAGGAATTACTGTGGATTACAGTCTTTTGAAGATCTGGATTTTCAGTGGTTTGGAAATAAGGCAGCGTTTAACCTTTTAAATGAAAAAGCTTAAGATTTCATGCAACTGTTATATCTTTGGGAAGCCATTCTCCAAAAGGGAAGTGCACATTTAAAACACAGATATGCTGGTCCTTTCTTCAGGGATTTAAGTCTGATTGCTTTGACATCATGACCAGCTTGAAACGGTCACAGACAGAAAGGCCTGTTGCCACTGACAGGGCCTCTGTTGTCGGCACAGATGGCACCCCTAAAGTTCACACTGATGACTTCTACATGCGTCGCTTCCGATCCCAAAATGGTAGTTTAGGATCATCAGTTATGGCTCCCGTAGGGCCCCCTCGAAGTGAAGGTTCTCACCATATCACCTCTACCCCTGGAGTCCCAAAAATGGGGGTGAGAGCAAGGATTGCAGATTGGCCCCCACGAAAGGAAAATATAAAAGAATCTAGCCGTTCAAGCCAGGAAATAGAAACCTCAAGTTGCCTTGAGAGCCTGTCCTCCAAGAGCAGTCCTGTGAGTCAGGGAAGTTCTGTTAGCCTCAATTCCAATGACTCAGCCATGCTGAAGAGCATACAGAACACACTGAAGAACAAGACCAGACCATCGGAGAACATGGACTCCAGATTCCTCATGCCTGAAGCCTACCCCAGCTCCCCTAGGAAAGCTCTTCGCAGAATACGGCAGCGGAGCAACAGCGATATCACCATAAGTGAACTTGATGTGGATAGCTTTGATGAATGTATCTCACCCACATACAAGACTGGGCCATCACTGCACAGGGAATATGGTAGCACATCTTCAATTGATAAGCAGGGAACATCCGGAGAAAGCTTTTTTGATTTGTTAAAGGGCTACAGAGATGACAAATCTGATCGAGGCCCAACTCCAACCAAGCTCAGTGACTTCCTCATTGCTGGTGGGGGCAAAGGTTCTGGTTTCTCTTTGGATGTTATCGATGGGCCTATCTCACAGAGAGAGAACCTCAGGCTTTTTAAGGAAAGGGAAAAACCACTTAAGCGACGTTCCAAGTCTGAAACTGGAGACTCATCCATTTTTCGTAAATTACGCAATGCCAAAGGTGAAGAACTTGGGAAATCATCTGACCTTGAAGACAGCCGATCAGAAGACTCTGTCAGGCCCTGGACATGTCCGAAGTGCTTTGCCCACTATGATGTCCAAAGTATATTATTTGATTTGAATGAGGCGATCATGAACCGGCACAATGTTATTAAGAGAAGAAATACCACCACAGGAGCTTCAGCAGCAGCTGTAGCATCCTTGGTCTCTGGACCTTTGTCCCATTCAGCCAGTTTCAGTTCTCCAATGGGGAGCACGGAAGACCTGAATTCCAAAGGAAGCCTCGGCGTGGACCAAGGAGATGATAAAAGCAATGAACTTGTCATGAGCTGTCCGTATTTTCGGAATGAGATAGGTGGAGAAGGTGAAAGGAAAATTAGCCTGTCAAAATCAAATTCTGGCTCCTTTAGTGGGTGTGAAAGTGCCTCTTTTGAGTCTACCCTTACCTCCCATTGCACAAATGCGGGAGTAGCAGTACTTGAAGTGCCCAAGGAAAACCTGGTGTTGCATCTAGATAGAGTGAAAAGATACATTGTGGAACACGTGGATCTTGGCGCATACTATTATAGGAAATTTTTCTACCAGAAAGGTGAGTAGAGATGGTTTTTTTTCTTATGCTGTGTGGTCTGAAACAAAGTATTATATATTGAATTTTTTAGCAGGGTTTTGTAACATTTACATGAATTCTTTATCTTTCTTAATGACAAACATTTAAAAGCTCGTAGCTGTAATTTTATTCTTTTTTGCATTCTTTGTGCAGTTTTCCTCTTTCAGGTCTATAAATATATGACGATAATATGAAAAATTCTTTGGCTTACTGGGTGAAATTATAGTCTTTCTAGAAAATTTACTCTCTAAGGATAAATATGCAAATATTTTAAGTATATCCTCCATTTTAGGATTGCAAAAACAATTTTAATGCTACCATTTAGGCTTTTTTAAAACTTCTTTTTGCATTTAGCACCTTGATATTATTAGTAAATGGGTATTACATATGTTTCTATCCATTTTATAAAAACATTGGTAAAAATGAATTACATTTTTTGACACAACTTTCAGGATCAGTAAATTTCAAAGTCAAGAATCAAGTCTACATCTTTGATGTGAGTTGAAAAGACACTGATGGGTAAATACCCATAGTGTATTGGCAACTTTCTTTCTGCTGATTTTTTTCTGTGTGTTTGAAGTGGCAAGATAAAGTTTGTATGTGTGCATGCATGTGTGTGTGTGTGTGCGCATACACGTGAATATGAGAGAGCGTGAGATTATAGTTTATATAATTTGATCTTCCACTTCTAAGAAAGACTTTGTGGTTTATAGAAAAGTACCATGATATAAATGAACTCTTCAGAGCTTTCTTGTCATTTTTTTTAACTGCATTGCAATTGAAAGATAAGTTTGAGTCACCCAAATAATGCCCAAGATGGGAAGCAGGTTGCTGTCCAAGGAAGGATGTACATTGTGCTCCTTTGCCTAGGACAGCAATCTCTGCAGCCAGGGAAGAAGCATGTGGTTTAAGAAGCTCCTTCCTGCACCTACTCTCACAGTGTTTTGATCTTCTACTTAATGTTGTAGGGTTTTAAATACTATTTAGATATATTCTCCCAAATGAAGTTTAGTTTCATATCAGGTAGTCTTTAGAGCTTTATGACATTGTTCCCTTCAGGATAAAATTACATGATGTACCCTATTCAAGAAGGTTCATTGATGGGAAGCACCTTGTCTTATAACTATCCACGTCTTCCCTCATGCTTATGTATCTGTTCAATGGCATGAGTCCTTACAGTCAATGGTGACGAAAACCCCTGCTTTTCTCTCTTGTCTTCCCTTGTTTGTTTGATTGATTGATTGATTGAGATAGGATCTGACTCTGTAGTACAGCCTGCTCCTGAACTTACCTGGCTGACCTCACGTTCACAGCAGTCCTTCTATCTTCTCCTGTCTCCTCTTGTCGCCTCTTCTCTTCTCTGCTCTCCAGTGCTTCCCTCTCTTCCTCTTCTGCCCTTCCCTCCTCCTGGCTTCTCCTTCTCTCTTTCTCTCTGTAGAAATTAAACCCAAGATCTTCACACTGAGTTAGGTTCCCAGCCCTTTTTATTTATGTATTTTTTTTTTTGAGATTAAGGTCTCCATAAGTCACCAAGTAATGCAGGCTGTGCTCAAACTTGTGACTGTCCTGCCTTGTCCTTCCATAGTACTAGGATTATAGGTATGGACTGCTACATCTTGTGTCATTTTTTTTTTAACTCTGTTGTTTCAGAATAATAGGCTAGACTTTGGATTTAACAAATCATGTCTTTCTTTAGTTGTTCTTTAGTATGCAAGGTTTCCCAAACTTACCAACTTAGAATTTGGTGCCAGGTGGTTCATTTTTGGGATATCTTGCATTGTAGGATATTAATAAAATCTCTAAGCTTTCTACCTGGATGCCAGTAGGTTTCCTTCCTCCTGCCAGTTTGGACAGCCTAAAATATATCAGCATTACCAAACGTTCTTCAGGAGGTCAAATTGCCTTTTGCTGAGAACTTCTGCCTTACTCTGCCAGGGACATTTTTTACATATTTCTGAACTATTCAGGTGGCTGCAAGGAGCTCTCTTGCCTCCATTTATATGGATCGACACCAAGTCAGATATTAAGACAGAAAATACTAGTTTTGTCGTTCTTGCATAGCAGTAGGCACTTTTTCTTACTAGGCAATCTAATAATTTTAATAGTAAATTTTTTTAGCATTTATGTAATAGGAATTGTGCTAAGCACTTTCTGTGTCAACCTGATGGTGTCCAAGAATACTGCTGTTAATCCCATTTCGCAAGTGAGAAAACTGATAAGCCCTTATGGAGCTAGCGTATGTTAGAGCTAGGGTTCTACCTCCATTCTCTCTGAACACAGTGTTCTGTAGTCTCTACTGTGTTACACAGAGTAAAGAGTGGAGAATCTTACTTAAAATATTTTATCTGCTGAAGGTATGTGATAAAAATTTGAAGACTTGGAGTCCAAAGCAATCGTGCTTGTTCCTAATGCCTATAAATTTGGTGGGCACTGAGTGGTTACTGCCTTGGAGCGTGGAAAATACTTTCTTTCTCAGCCTAAGTGGAATTGGCTAGTTGAAATTACCATTTATAACAGGGAATTGTTAAAAAGTATGCACATCTGAAATGTTTTCCCCTGAAATATAAAACTATGTTTGTTAACTCTTGTGAGTCTAAGAGTTTTTCTGCTCTTTAAAAGATTACATTATATTGCAAGCATAAACTATAAGAGCAGAACATTAGCATAGACATCATAGTTTAAGCACAGAATCTGTTTCATAATTTTTTCTCAATTTTATAGCTGTGTTCCCATATCTAATCCAACAGCTTTTAATAATTTGCCTATATTATTTCCAAAGCTTTCAACGTAGTATTTATAGACAATTTATCTTTTATGTCCTTAGTTCATCAGATTTCATAATAATTAAGTCTCATAATTAAAATAACAAGTTAACTGGCATCAGCCGGTCTGGGAAGATGCAGCTGACTGTGTCAGCATGAAGTCCAGCTGGTGGGAGAAAAATTTTTGTGTGGCACTCAAGATGGCGTGCTAGCTTGCTGGGGCCATTGGGCACTTGTCAGTATGGCATTGCAGGAAGGGCCAGCAGTGGTTAACCTACAAAGGTCAGTCTCAGAGAGCAACTACTCAAATGGCTCTGCTTGGGCCACACAGCTTGGAACTTTTCGGTCAGGCAGGTCATTAGAGTACGATAACATGCCACAAATGATGGCTCTGAACAACGTCATACGAAGCAGAAATCAAGCCCTCTAAAGGACAATTGAAGAACTTGTGTTACCCTTTACTTTTTATGAAAGTGTAAAATATAAAATACAGTTAGAATTTTCTATCTTAAAACTATCAGCTTTGATTTGCTGTGATTAGTACTCAGGCTTGTTTTCCCTGGTCAGAACCTTAAAAACAATCCTGTTGTTGAAGTTATTCGCCATTGCTTGATGAAATTAACCTTTCAATGTGAACATGTTGTGGCCTGGCTGTCACCTCACCCTCTTCACCTCTGGTTTCTGTTCTGTCTAATACCTTCCTGACTTCACTGTGGCTAAGTCCCTGGGGGTGTACACCACAGCTAACATTGTATGTAAAATTTAATCGCATTTACCTGATTAAATATTATGTCTATAAAGATAATTGTTTTGCAGATTTAGACTTTATATTTAACTACAATATATATCCCAAGGCTGATGCTGGAAAAATGCTAGGCCAACAAAGAAGCCTCGCTGGTGGGATTTACTAAAATTCATGACATGCCATTGATGTTTCTCCTAGCAGTCCTTTCTCTTGGCACTCCTCTGCTGTATTTCTAGCCCATGTGTGGTTATGCTGAGAGTTACTTGGAATGAAATGTAATAATTGAGCTCACATTTATCCTGTTACTACTTAATATTTTATGTAGGCCTCCTCATTACTGCTCATAGGACACCAAAGGGAACATGTCATTGTGGTCAGAGTTACAGTGGTGTGACCACAGCCTCCTGGCAGCATGATCAGGGCAGTAAGGTATTCAGATTCACCTGGTCTCTTCTGTGGAGTACATATATGTGTTGTATTTAGTTTTTATTTGGTCACCATCAAACTATCAAGGAGATCTGTAGGTGAAAAATTCGGCTTTATAAAGTGAGTGTTGCTTAGAGCTAGCATGGTTCTTAGGACCTTTGCAGCTCCCCACTGAGTGTTCAGTTATCTCTGAGGCACATTCTTGAATCCCGTGTCTTCATTGGAGGACAGAGGAGCCCATAGGTTGCCTTGGGTGGCATTTGTGGCACCAGTGATCAACTCTGTTGGTAGGCTTACTTCCATGCCACATATCACATTGCTTTCAAAGACGGATTATTGAAGATACTGTGATACAGAAGAGCTTCTCCCCATTTTCCAGTGGCTAGGAAAAGCTGACATTACATCCTGAGCTCAGCTAAAAATATTTTCCTGCTTCTACAAAGTAGAAAAAGTAATGCTTGTGCACTTTATTATTCTGATAATTATATACCCCTAGCTTTTCTTACTGTCTACTTTTCTCTTCCTGAACCTTTCCCCCTCTGCCGATTAGGTTGAGCCATATGCATGACCCTAGGCTTATCAGTGTGAGAGGACAAGTTGGATTTAAATTTGTGCTGTAAAATTCAGTTCTCTTCACAGTTCCCTCTCGTGATCAGCCATCTTTAACATCTTGCCTTTAGAACATTGCACATAACCTCTTACGTATCACAGTGGCAGCTTTAGAACCTTGATGTACTCTCAGTTTTACTATCAGGAGCTGTTCAAGTTCCAGTCTGTTAAGTGAGCATCATTAATAGCTATCGCAAGTTTTAGTGGATTGTTCTATAGTACACAGAGACCATAAGAAAGCACGAGCAAAAAGAAAAAAAAAGAGTGACACAGATTGTGACCCAAGTAGCCAGATCACAGCCTCCTGTTTGTCCATACTCTTAAAAATAACAGATTGGTAACTGAAACCACACAGCTAGAATGGTTTACTGATTGAAATACATGTTCATTAGAATACAATATTTTTCCTCAAGAGTTCTCATTATATATAAATGAATCCTTTCTGGATGAGGTAGGAACATCTGCAGATCTAGTATTCACAGTAGTTAATTAACCAGGCAGTGGCTACAGCCATGCTGTACTAGGTGTCATTATGCTCGTGTCAAGGCGTAGTGGTGGCTTCAACTTAGTTCTTCATGAGAGGTTGTTGTTTCCAGTGGAAATGGAAGTAAAGGAACTGCTCAGATGCTGTTAGCGAGCATGTCTTCTCATTTGTACATAACTCTCGCGTTAAGTGGCCAGACCCAGTCTCCTTCTTTCCCCACCTGTGCAGTTATCAAGAAGGCAAGAGTCATGAGTCCTGTTTACAGATTCAAAAGCCTAAGATTTGAGTGATTGAGTCACAAGTCTAACATCTTTAGACAGGAAATTAGCTCAAAGAAGATAAACCTAGTAGCAGAAACAGCACCTACTGCAAGGGGAAAGAAAAAGAATCATCAAGGACCACCAGATAGCCATATGCATTTCTAAAAATCTTTTGTTATTTTGTTTGTTCTATTTTTTAAATCCTTTTGTGAATATGGAGACAATACTACAGGCTTCCTTACAGCACGGAGTTCTTTATTGATGCTTTATGCCATGTTTAGTTTTCTAACCATATAGGTTTGTCTTTAAGTAAGTGATGAGCTCTACTCAGCAGTTCTGCCCACTAAGCCATATTGTGTTCCATGCTTTGAACTTAACAGTTAATTCTGCCAGAATTAATTGTGAAAAATTTAATAATGCATTATGATTTATTTTAATGTCTATTTAATTTTTATTAAAATTACATAAACTGTATAGTTCCTTTGAAGATATTTCTCTGTTTATTCACAGAGAAATTTGAAACACTAAATAACTTCTTGAGAAACTAACCTAGGAATGTGTTTTGCACCATTTTTTTGAGATGAGGTCTCACTTTTGCTTAGGCTGAGCCCATGTGATTTGTTTTCTACCTTAGGCTTCTGAGTACATAGGACTATAGGTATGTACCACTTTCTCCATCTTGCTACCATGTGCTCAGGGCTTCCAGGCCATTAACTATTAAGATTTTGCATGTTTGTTCCTTTGAAAATGAACATTCTCCCCTTAGCATTTGATCTTGCATCCCAATCCATAAGGCATTTGGGCTCTGTGTTAGTCATTTTCCCATTACTGGAATAAAATACCGAACACCTGCAACTTTAGAGGAAGAGAAGTTTGTTTTGACTCATGGTTTCAGTCCTTGGGTGGCTGGCTCTAAGGCAGGAATGGCATGTAGATGACTTGGCATAGGAAAGTCACTTACTCTATGGCAGCCAGGAAACAGAGCAAGGAAAAGGAGTCAGGGACAAGATTATACCCTTTCAGATCACACAACCTGTGCCTCATCTCATCTGATCAGATCTCTTCACCCAACAGCACAGTCAGCATCCAGTCACCCTCTCACCATCCCTACTCTAAATGTGTCTTTTGGGGAACAAATAGACTGGAAGAGATGGTGTGAGCTCCCTGAATTCCTGTGGGGTTTCTTCACCAGCTGGTCTCCCCTAACTTCGTAGGGCCAAGAACTGGCAATAGAAAGTGGTGGTACCTGTCCACAGAGAAGTGTCAGTGTGGCATCGGAGGGCAGTGAGCAAGGTATAGGAAAGAAACCCCTGTGTTGGTCACAGTTGGAAAGACTATATCATGTTCTACTCTTACACAGGGCCATGTTTCCTTTTCTACTAGTGCATTCACCTGGGTAAGTTATTCTTCTCCTGTCTTTGCTCCTGGCAAGACCCTGCCTGGCTTTCAGGGTGACAAAGCCTTTGCAGCCCCACTCCTCAAAGAACCAGTGACACACCTCTGGTTCAGAGTCACCCAGCACCCCTTGTTTTTTGCATGACACTCTGTAGAATGCATTGTTTCACACCAGTCTAAACACTGTTTAAGGGAGAGAACCAAAGATAAGAAAGTTTAGTAAATGTTTCACAAAACAAAGAATATTTGGTGCTGACACAGATTATAAGATTGTTAACCACATATTCCCATATTTTCACATTCTTTGAATGCTGAGGCAGGAGGTTTGGAAGTAAGGGCCAGTTTAAACATAGTGAGATTCTGTTTGCAAAGATAAAAAAGGAAAGTGTATTGGTTAGGGTTATAAGAGAGGCAGGATTAACAAAAATTGTAAATAAATAGGATTTATTTAGAGGGCTTTCAAGTCTGAGGAGAAAGATAGTGCAAAATGGTGGCCTATATATGCAAGAGCTTGGGAGTCAAGTGGCTGCCCAGACATGAGGTAGAAGAATACCAGTCCAAGACTGCAAGGCAGCTGGTTCGAGTCTGCTGTGGAGTGTTCAGAAACCAATGGTGAAGCCTGGAGACTGATGTGAATCTGCAGTGGAGATCAACAAAGTGAAGGCAAGAGCAAGTTTATCTCTGGAGATTAGAGCCAAGGCCAGAGCTTTCCCAGGAAGAGGCTATAACAGTGCTGCTTCTTTCTACCTTTACTCAGTTCAGGATGCCAGTTGGGCCACCCACACCCAGGGTGGGTGCCCCTACCTCAATGCCAACAACAACACATGCCTGAAAGCTCCTCCCTGGGCATTTCTCAATTTCAACAAATTAACACAGTTCCTCCAAAGGTCACAATCCACCACTTGTCCACTTGACACCCAGACACATCTCCTTAAACCATACTTAATTTCTAAATACAATATCCAAATTCCTAATTATGTCTAACGTAATACATCTACGCTGCGTACAAATTGAAATGCAATAAATTACTCCCCCACAATAAAAAGGTTTCCCTTTGAAAGATGCTTATTGTCTTGACATTCAGTTACTTAAACATTAGAATATAAGAAATTCCATTTAATGAATTCCAATATTAAGGCAATTAATGACTTATATACCTGTATAAGCTTAATGATAGTGTGCAAAAGATACTCAAATTACAATCCTCATTTAAGTAACTGGCCATGTGGTCATAGCTGGTATTTATAAATACCTTATTCTGCCCATTTTTTATTTCCTTGGCCTTCATCAAGTATCTTATCAGGTCTTGCTTCTTTTCTTGGTGGGGTGACTATGTCTTCATTCCTGAAGCGTCTGGGTTATCTGTCATCTTGTCTAGTTTGGATTGTGTTAGTTTTCCATTGACTTTATTTTTATTTTATTATTTTACTTTAGTTCAGTTTTTGAGACAGGGTCTTGCTCCATAGTCCAGGCTGGTTCTGTACTCACTTTGTAGCTCAGGCTGGCCACATAGTCATGGCAATTCTGCGCTGGTCTTTCGAATGCTGGGAGTACAAGCATCAGTGCCACACCCAGCTCATATTGACCTTAATAACAGGGCATGGTAATACTAGGATGCGCTCCGACGGTTCTACTGCAATCTGAATATATTCCTCCTTTCATTCATTGTAGAATACTAATCCAGTTTCTCCTTGGTAGTTCTAATCAATCACCTCTACCAGTACTGTAACCCTCTTTTTAGCTTATAGACTTAGTGGCACATGGAGGCAGAAATGACTGAGGATGTTTAACTACTCCCACTTTAACGGAATTGTTGTTATGCCTTCTGGTACAAACCTCCTTTCTGGGCCTAAGACTTCAAGGTCAGCAAAGCATGAGGTTGTGGAAACAGAAAACAAAAATTTTGCTAGTAGGTCACTAGGAATGATGGTGAGTAACACCATCTCTGTCTCCACCCCTTGATTCCTGGACCTGTAAATCCTAGCTAGGGAACAGACCGTACCATATATTGGTTGCTGAATCAGAACATATTTAGCCTTGTGAAGAAAGTTGCTCCAAGTCTGTTTCCTTATTTATTTATTTGTTGTTGTGACAAATTATCCAACATCCACAATTTAAGGGAGGAAAGATTTATTTAGCTCATAGTTTCAGAAAGTTTCTCACATACAGTCCATTGATGGGGAAACCAGCAATGGTGGAATACACGGAGACAGTGATAGAGGGCCAGAAAGCTGCTAAGCCAATTTCAAACAGAAGCCAAGTGAGGTAGGAGCAGAGTGAAATCTACAGACTAGATAGGGTAGAGCTTTTCCTCAAAGAAGCTGTAACAATGTTTTTACTTCCCTTCCTTTACTTAGGTCAGAGCTGCCAGTTGCCCTCCCCACCCCTCACAGGGTGGATGCCCTTTCCCAGTGTCCTGGTCCCCAGTCAAAAACAAACACCCAAAAGCTCTGCCCTGGGCAACCCCCAGTCTCAACAACTTGATACAATCCCTCCAGGTCAAACACCGAACAAACATCTATCCCTTCCAAGAGATAGATCTACCCCTTAGCCAAGCTCTGCCTCCCAGTAACACACAGTTCCAAATACATGAGACTTTTGGGAGGCACTCAAGATCCAAACTATAGCACCTGAAAAGTATTACCCCCTAGCTGGTGCTATAATTGTGTCTTCAAAAAGTCATTTCACCCTTCTTACAGTCTGGCTGCTTCTGGATGGTGGGGAACATGGTAAAATCAGTGAATTTCATTGGCATGCGTTTCTGGCACACAATGCCAAACACCCACAACTTTAAAAAGGGAAGATTTATTTTAGTTCACAGTTTCAGAAGGTTACAGTCCATTCAGAGGGGTGGTAGTTGGAATGGTAGAGCCATATGGCAGGGCTGGAGCCAGAGAAAGAGGTCCTCCTCACATGGCAAAACAGAACCAAGTGCAGGAGTAAGGGCTGAGCTAGCACACATGTGTCCAGGGCAAGCCCCAAGCATCAAAGCCTTCCAGCCAGGCTCCACAGCCCAGCAATACACAGTATCCAAAACTACATGAAGCTTTTGAGGGGACACTCCAGTCCCAGACCGTAACAGAAGAGAAGAGAGGAAATATTTGTTGAGTTGTAGAGTCAGAGTATTATGTACTTACAGTATCAGATAAGGAGCAGTGAGGTCCCTGTATGATTATCTGTGTTATGGTTGTGCAGACACCAAATACTACATCACAGTTCTTTTTCCTCTCTGTTCAGGAAATGAGACCACAAACAAGCCTGTGTGTGGTCATAGTGGTTTTGTGGAAATTAACCAAGACCACCAATTGATCCCCATAGGCATAAAATGCCATAGTTCTGAGACTGATTTTTACTGTTGTAAACTTTAGTGGACACAACTGATGTTAAGACTGTGTAGTGTTTCATTCTGAACTACTATACATATTTGCACTATTTCTTTTTGAACATCAGTTATAGGCCAAGAAAGATATTTTATTGTATTGGTCATTAGTAATTTTTTTTTTTTTTTGTAATTGTTGCTTGTTTGATTTTGCGGTGCTGGGGATCTTGCAGAGCCTTGCGCTGTTAAGCAGGTGTTCT
The DNA here is from genome assembly GCA_004027205.1 of Ctenodactylus gundi. Taxonomy (NCBI): domain Eukaryota; kingdom Metazoa; phylum Chordata; class Mammalia; order Rodentia; family Ctenodactylidae; genus Ctenodactylus; species Ctenodactylus gundi. The sequence goes on along the minus strand of PVKB01001137.1, from coordinate 375,568 downwards.
ACTACTGAGCCACTCCTCCAGCCCCAAGCTTGAATTTTTTTGGAAGACAGTTACTAGCCATTTGTCTAGGCTGATGTGTGTCAATAAAATTTTTTTTCCTTAGGATTCTGTTACTTTTTATTTTCTTTTCATGTAGGCTCTTGGTGATTTCTATAACCATTTTGATACAGTTTTTTTTTTTAATGATAACAATTCCTAATGAAGTTTACTCTTGTGGGGCAAGTTAGAGAGTGTATTAGGGGCAGCTTCGTTAAATTTTGTTTTAAACTCCAGACTCTATACAGCTTTGTAAGTAGACCACACTGCTTTTTAAGTGTTACCTATGGAAAGAAGAAGTTAAGTCTTGGAATCCTGAGCACTTTGTAAATATCAGCAATTGCTCTTATGCAACAAAAAATAATTATAAGCTTAGTGAAGTGGTTTGGGACAGAATTCTGGCATGTGAACGGTCTTGTATAAATGTCCCGGTCCATTATTCTGACCTGCTTTTGATTATAATGCAAAAATCTTGTGTGTAGTTCTCGTGGAATCTCCACTCTTATGATTAGGATGCGCCCTTTGGGAACCAGAGGCTGAGAATCTTTGAATGGTAGCTCCCAAGGAACAAAGCGCTTAACTGGTTGGCCTTCTTTGCCTCACTTAGATTCATTTTAAAGTCTTTGTTATTTGCTGTTTATTCTTCCAACTTTTAAATTTTATGCTGCCTTTCTGACATAACCAGTAGTTTTAAAAGAAGTTACACAAAAATAAAACATCTGAACAGTTTGAATCCATACAGGCAGAGATAAACCATTTCTTAGAAATTTATATTATGGTGAGTGGTCTTCCTACTTGCGTCCAAATTTTGTTTTAATGAAAATATTGAGAGTCACAGTTCATGTTTGTTACCAAGGGCATACTTGTGGCCCACCAAATAGACTGTCTTAACAACAAAAAAGTTTCAAGTATTAAAAAATGGTGAAATAATTTTAATTCAAGCTGGTAAAGTCATTCTCTCTTTCGTTGGTCTGCTGTAGTCTCTGTGCTTTTTACTAGTGTTTTTACTATCTCTTTCTATAGTGATAATGTTTTTGCTAGGGAAGGTGGAAGAGCTTGTATTTTTTTGTCTGTATAGTCAGTTACAGTAACTCTTAAGATTAGGATGTGAATATTTTTTTGACTCGAACGCATATTGCCATACTGCTTTCTAAAATGGTTGCTACCAGTCTACAGTGCTACCAGCAGTATATAAATGTTTATAGTCCTTGCCAACGCCTGTTTTTTCTTTATTTGTAAAAAATTGTTTCCAATCCTGTTAGGCATAAGATAGCTAAGTTTTGTTTGTTTTGTGTTTCTTTGATGTGCGTTTATGATGTTTCTTTTTCCTATTTAACATTTACAAATTAAAAATTGTAAAGAAATATTTTAAGTCATAAATTAAAATTGTATGTTATTTACTTAAAATGGAAATATATTTTGCTGTTTACAATTACATTGTCTAGATATTGCTGGTGTCCCTAGGGAAATGTACAACTAAAATATTCATGCATAGTCAGATGTCATGAAATCCAGTATGAGCAATTCAGAAACTGCCAGATGGAGCCTGTAACTCTTATGACTACTTTTTCCTGTTCTTGTTTTGCAATTAAAGTGCCAGGGTAACTTTCTTTTGTCTGTGTACATGTGTGTTGCTAGCTTACCAGCAGTCAGTTTGTATCTGATCTAATTATGTAGAACTTTGAACTGTTAATTATTTTCCTTCTTTAAGAATGTGAAAATTGGGTCTGAGCAGTTAAAGTACCTGAGTTTGATTCCCCAGCACCATATAAGCTGGATGTGGTGGCATACACCTGTAATCCTAACTCTCTTGAAGCTGAGACAGGAGGATTGCTGTGAGTACAAGGCCAGCCTGGGTTCCCTACTGAATTCAGGGTCAGCCTGGGCTATACAGCAAGACTCTGTCTCAAAAAAAAAAAAAAAAAAAAAAAAAAAAAAAGATTTAAAGAATGGGAAAATTTGCCAGCCCTAGTGTAGGCCTGTGATTCTAGCACTCTGGAAGACTGAGTTAGGAGGATCATAAGTTCAAACTCCCCCTAGGCAACTTAGCTAATTATAATTAGCAAGTCCCAATCTCAGAATCAGAAATAAAAATGGGCTGGGGATGTATCTCAGCAGAGAGTCCCTGTGTTATGTACCAGGTACCACCTAAAAATTTGAAATTTTTATTATTTACTATTGTAAATATATCAGCCAAAAATCTATCTATTGATATAGAGTATTCTAGTGGGGGCAGAATTACTTATTAGAACTCTTTGTACTATTCTTGTTAAAACTCAAAACTTAGTGCTAATAAGTCAACTTCAGGCTACACACATGGAAGTATTAAATCTGACCAATGGGATTGGGGGGCAATCAATTGTATATGGAAAGAACATTAATAATTCTCCCTGTCCACACAGAAAGACCTTGGCTGTATAGCACATCAGGGAATATCATTATGTATAATCTGATCAGATAAATAGCTTACTCCTATAGGCACCTAATTTTGTGTTACTATTTTTATCTTAATTTTTCAGAAATATCTGGAAATACAATGTTATACATAATTGCTGAGAAAATGAGCATTGACATCAACAGCTAAAATGTATTTTAATTCTGTTATAACTGTACTATTTGTGACTCATCTTTTCTAACTCAAAGTTGCCACACATCTAGAAAAAAAGGAAAATATCTCTTTATTGTGATTGATGGGAATACTAGTGTGCTTTGCTGCAGCTTGTTACTCTAATACAGTGTTCATTTTTGGCATTACAGTGTGTTGGCTCTAAAATATTTCTGCGTTTGATGGTGTGATGCCTGCCTATATTTCAGTTCATCCATGAACAGCTTTATCCATACTCCTGAGTCTCCAGGTCCTTTTTCTTTTCTTTCTCTTGACTCTCCTCATCCGAATTGCCTCATCCATCTTTCTTGCCCTTTTTTAAATTACTCATCTGTAACTCCCCTTTTCTTGTTCCCCTCTCCCCCTCTTTTTGACCCAAAGAAGGACAAAGCTGATTGTGGATCTGGCTGGAAGAGCTTCCCACAATGATGTCTGACTCCACTAGCCAAGATGGAGGTAGATGAATGATAGATAGAAAAATGTACTGCGTGAAGGAGCAAGTATGAAAGCACCGTGTGGAGGTCGGGCTGGGAAGGTGGCACTGCCTTCCAGTGGGGTGAAGGACACACAGAAACAAGCAGGGCCAGAGGACCTGGCTGGGGACCTAAAACCTGACTTATTTGTCATGAGATCAGAAACTCAAAGGATAACTTGCTGATCTTAACTGTTCTCTACTGGAGGATCTCAAACTGCCTTAGGATTTGAGTTCAGTAAACTAGGGTTCATGTAGAATGGTTTTTGTTACTGATCTTTCCATAAAACTTAGGAACAGAAAAATAAGCAAGAATATGGCTTTGCTGTAGGAATAGTTCTATTCAAATTGGAATACTTTAAGAACAAATGAAGTTTGATCATTATAATAATGAGTTCAGCAAAGGAAAATGGATCAGAATCTCTGTCTATGCCAGTGACTGAAATGCTGTTTTGGAAATAATAGCTAGAACTCTGTTTTCAATTTAAGAAGTTGATGTTTCCACACATCAGCACACCGAGTAAAAAGGGTTTTTTTTTTTATCATTTTCAAACCAGATGTGGGTTTGTTTGAATATAGATTCTGAAGGATGTGTTTGAAGGTCATTTATAATTACCCCATTACTCCTCCCCCAACTAAGAAATATGTTTAAGTAGCTGGGGAAAAAATGCACAAAAATATAGTCAATGTTTGAAAAAGAGTAAGTGATCATTAAGCTTACACAGTTTTTATTAACACGGTAGTTTACATTTTTAATCTTTTATAGAGATGAATTTTTTAAATGCACTGTTAATTTATGTATAAATTAATAGTAAAATAATTGTGCTTAATGTTTGTATTTTTAGAAATTGTTATGTTTTAAAATTTTGAACTTGAGATATATTAAATATTTGGATAGAGTATTTCATATGATGAATTCTTTTAAATAAAGTATTGGCATTACAGTGCAAAGTGGACATTTTAATTTTGTGCCGGTATTCAGTTGCTCTTTTAGAGGACATCTGAGAGTTATTTGAGATGATACCTAAAAGCTAAGAGGACTTAGGGAAATGAAGAGGCATTGTGGGAGGAATGTCCTGCTAGGTAATAGTAAGTTTGTCCAGGAAAAGAGCTGAGTGTATTTGTCTCTCAGAATTTGGAATTATAAGAGAAAGGTCTAGGTGAGGATGGAGTGTTAGGTTAGTAACAGATTGTAAAGACCTTTGGGAAGCCACAGAGGGATTTTAATATTAGTGGTGGTTAGTCAGATTCACATTTTGGAAGGACCATTAGATTGCTGCATGAATGAATTAGTTTATTATACTCAATCAAATGATGAGTAAGATAAGTCAGAACCAATCAGTTGGAGAAAAAGCAGATAAATTTGAGAGACATTTAGTAACTGGATTTTATAGAATATGGCAGTGAGTCTTGCCTGATCACTTGGGTGAAAGTGCTAGTGGTCCCTGAAGGTGGGGACTATAGGGAGAGGTGACTACGCTTCTGCCGTAAGGTGATGGTTCCACTTTTGCCGGTGCCCATGAGAAAGAGAGAGTTCCATTCGATTAGAGGCAGACATCTAGGACTTAGAGAAATCTGGAGTGGCCATGTAAGGTTTGAACACTGTTGAGATTGAGATCACAGTTGAAGTTGTGTGAGTGGATGGGATACACAAGCTAGAAAGAGGAAAGGAAACTGAGCAACGGTAAGAGCCAGTGTGGTAAAAGGAGAGTCAGGATATGAGGAAGTCACAGAACCCAGGAAGTACAGGTGTTTTTAGAAAAAGTGATCACATGAGCTAGAAGTTATAAAGAGTTTCAGCTAGAGAAGCACCAAATCTCCATTTTTTTTTTTTTTTTTTCATTTTAGGACTGTTATTGATGATCTGGGGTGTTTGAAGGAAGCAAGGGAGGAAGAGGTAACACTTCAGTTCCGAAAGGTGATGAGGACTGGAGACAACACTTAGGATAAAGGACAAGGTGGCCTGAGCCTGGTGGTGATGAGAATGAAGTGGTGAGGGGCATGATGGGGATGCTGACAATGCAGAAGGCAGGGTGGGCGGACGTGGTCCTGAACGAGGTGGGCAGGAGTGGCCACAGGTACCTAACTGTGCACAGTGACAGAGAAAGGAGTTGTTTGCTTCCAAGTTGCTTTGTTTTCTCTGTGATGTGGACAGCATTGGCATTAGCTGAGTTAGGGGTGGAAGTGTTAAAAGAGAATTGAGTGTTTGAAATGTGAACTCTGTAGCAGAGACAGTGAGCTGACCAGGGCAAGCTTGAGGATGAAGATAGTTTGAGTTTACTGATGAACTGGTAACATCCTGGTATTTTAGTGAATTTCTGCAGCAGCAGAAAACAGCAGTCCTGCCTTCCCTTCCTGAGATAAGTGAGGTTTATTTGAAGAGTTTCTGGAGTTGGGTTTCAGCGGAGTTTATAAAGTGCAAGGAACGGAATAATACCCTGACTCACTCATCTTTGATGTGTTCACTATTATTTTGTGCTGCTATATTAAAGTGTCATATGAGATTAATAAAGTGTGCTAATTTAACCTCTTGCTTCTTCAGTAAATGGCCCCAGACTGCTGTCTTGTTTTTCTTTAAGTTCTTGTCCGCTTTTTTATACTATTTCTGTCTCCTCCCCTTTTGTTTTCTTCCTTGTCGTCAGTTGTTCTATCACATTGCTGTCTGCATGCAAGTCTATATCAGCCCTACACCCTGGACTTTGTCAACATCTGGACTTATCACACCTCTGAAATAAAGCTGTGGGCTTGAAGACCAGACAACCAAGCTTGTTAGAATTGTGTGCAAAGTAAGAGTAAATAACCTCTGAGTGTGATTCTCATGTGCTGTGCTTTGAGGGTGTACATGAGTGTTTGTACATGAATTTTGTGACATTTATTGGGTTCCCAGTTGTCCACATATGAGATGTTTGTTGCCTGTATTCCCATTGTGTCTTTGAATTTCCATGGATTATAATATTCTTAGTCCTCAATATTTATGATTATATTTTCATAATCATGCTTTAGTACTTTCAAAATAATTTTCATATGTGTTATCTCAATTTTAAAGCCACATGATAAGGCATTATTTTGCTGTTATTTCTTATTATTCTCATGGATTTTCAAATTTTTTTGTATGGAAATAACATGTATTTTCAAGTATTTATGCATTCTGTATGCAAATAAAGTATGTCACAATTTAGTCATTAGCCATGTCACTTGTAAAGGAAATAGAACAATGTAATACTAGTATTTTGGAGATTTGAGACATAAGTTACCTACTCACCTTTCACATATGTCTGTGTTGTATGGGCTTCTTCATCTGTGAACATTTCATGAACATATTAACAGTTTATTTTTTAAAAGAAGTATATACTTAGATGTGCAGCTAATTATCAGCTTAACATTTTCTGTAAATTAATTTAATTTTGATCTACCATTTCCTTCTTATGAGGAAGAAGGTATACTCCATACTTGTCATTTGGAGATTTATTTCCCATCCCAAGGTTGTGGAGCTTCGGACAGTTGAGAGCGTGGAGGAGATGCCGTTACTCATTAGTTACCTGGCCACACTGGTTACTTAGGCAATGCCCACTCTCCCAGCCCACTCCTACCATCCAGGTTCTTTGGCATGGCCAGATGCCATTTGTGCTCACTCCTAGAAACCATTGGAACCAGAGTCCTGGGTGCGGGCTCCTGCGTCTCTGAGCACTCCACAGTTCTTTCCTCTGAGCCCCCCCTCTCCTGCCATGGGCTATGTAGGAGCAGGCCGCTCATTCGTCTCTTCCAGTCCAGGGACATCTTAGTCTGGGAAAAATCCCTCCTCACATTTCTATCCTCAGTAGGTTTAGGGTTTTTTGGTTTGGTTTTGCTTCACAAAAATTACAAAGCCCTGATGTAAACCTTCCTTTAGGCAAAGAAAGTCACATAATGCAGTCTCTTAAAGCAGTGGTGCATAGGCAGAAAGCACTTGTTTCAGAAAATTAGAGTAGTAAAAAATCAACAGGCCATGTCATCTGTTCACTCTTTATGTCCTTTAGAAGGAACCTCTGTAAACTTTCATTTTTAGAACTCATTGAAGGCTTTTGTTTGTTAAATCTGCTTATATTTTATTGATAGGGAGTAAGGTTTGAGTGGTGATTTTAAATGCTCAGCAGAACCTTGCATTTTTAAGTGTTAGGTAAATTTTGTAATTTTATTTTCTTATTTTATCTAAGAACACTGGAACTATTTCGGGGCTGATGAGAATCTTGGTCCAGTGGCTGTGAGCATTCGAAGGGAAAAACCAGACGAAATGAAAGAAAATGGATCTCCATACAACTATCGAATAATTTTTAGAACGAGTGAGGTAAGTTGCTAATGAGAAAGATTTTAGACTTAATTGAAGTGGGGAAATAATGGGGTAACAGCAATTGGATTCAGTAACGGGATCCCTGATAGCCTGTGACAAACACGGCTCTTCTCTTTGTTCTGATGGGTCTGGAAGTGGGCTAGGTGATTAGAGGTGGACACTTGCAGTCTGGCTCCAAATGGATGCAGTGAGTGAATGGGGGTTTTGCTTAAGAGAAGGTCTGTGTCCCGGAAGTACAGTCTAAGGGGTCCTCAGACTCCTAAATGGGGTGTTACGTATTCTTTTCAGGGAATCTGAAAAGCATCTAGCCAGCCTCAGGTGTCAGGATACTTACAGAAAGATGAGAGAAGGTCAACTAAGACTTAATCCAGCCTTCCAAACTATTGTGTAGAAAATGTCTTTACCCCAAAAGAGGGAGGAGATTTTTCTTTTATCCTCATTTTGCTGCATCTTGAATCTATTCACTACAACTTAAAACATAGAGTTTTTGAACCAGGGACTGTGTGGTTGTGGGTAAAATGGGCTCTTGGAGCTGTTTAGGAGTCTGACTACACAAAATCTGTGAGTTGTTTATTTTAAAATGAAGCTCAGGCTTAAAAGAGAAACAAACAAATAAATAAATAAATAAATAAAATAAAATAAAATAAAATAAAATTGCCAGCAAAGCGTTTTCTGTAAAACTTGTGAACATTTGGGACCATGAGGTTATTTTGTTGTTTTCTTTCTAAACATACGTATAATTGTTCCCTTATTAATTTATTGCCTCTTGGCTCTTTGTACTTACTTGAGAATTTTTCTTACACACTACTGCCTAATTCCCCCTTGAAGTGTCTAGAAAATAACGGTTTTTAAGCTAGTTTTAGTAGGGTATTTGGCTTCATTTCTCCCATTGAATGCCAGGCAAGGTTCAGAATTGGTTTCATTTAGTAATTGTTCCCAAGCTTGAACTCTGGGGAAATTAAAAATAGGATTTTTAAAGGCAAGACTTTAATATCTAATACATTGTTTTCAGTGGCCAGGGGAAAATAAAGAACTAATGTGCTCTCCTCTCTTTTTCCTCCATGCCAGCTGATGCCTAGGCAGCGCGCATTCTTTATTAAGCATGGATCACAGCCGGAGCGTCCTGTCAGGAAGTGTGTACAGGCTGCTACCTCCTACTAGCTTCCCAAGTGCACCAGATCTCTTTAAGCAGCCACTGGATCTTATTTCCAAGGGTTTTTGTCTTTTCTGTTCTCATCCTTTATCCCTTCTAAGGCTGTTCCAATTTAAAGTCCAGTGCCCTACCAGTCCTTTGCGTCAGGGAGTCATCGAGGTACTGTCAGTCAGCGCTTTCTTCTTTGGAATCTGCCAGTAGTTACCATGGACTGTCCCACCTCAGCCTGCCTTGGAGGCACTCTTTGAGTCCTTGCCCTTAGTCTTGGTTGGTATGTTCACATCTAGTGCTGCTCAAAAAAAGTATAACTACGTGCTATTTAAATATAAGTTAATGTTTAGTTCCTGACAGATCTGGGGCTCCAGTTGTTCAGCCAGATCCTCAGTTACCATTATTATTATTGTTAATTTTTTTTTGGCAGCCTTTCTGTGTAGCGTAGGCTGGCCTCGGGTTGCCTACATGGGTCAGGCTGGGCATGACCTGCCTGTGTAGCTCAGGCTGGCTGGGCTCCAGTTGCTGGAATTGCAGTTGTGTGCCACCGTACCTGGCTCTTGAAGTCACTTTTGACTGTTGTCCTTCCTCCTGCGCCACCTCCTTACCCAAATCTGATCTGTCAGCAGTCCTTGTCAATTTTGTCTTCAGAATACTCTGTCCAGAAGTCATCCACTTTTCCTGCTCCCTTACCTGTTTTCATTTCTGTTTCCATGCCTTATTTTTCATGAGCACTTAACACTCTCTTACACATTTTTCCTTATTTATATTGTTCGTTGTTTGCTTTCTGTTTCTACCACTAGAGCATAAGACCCATTGTGATGGAAGCTTATCTGCCTCAGTTTTTGCCAGATTCCAGTTTGCAAAATAGTTCTTTCCTGTGGCTGAGTTGTAGCTCAGTGGTTGAGCACTCTTCTGGTGTGCACAAGCCTCTGGGCATGAAAAGAAATAAGAAGGAAGAAAGAGCTACATCTTGTGTGTGTGCGCGTGCATGCATACATGCGTGCGTGTATATGTGTGTGTATTGGCGTCTCTCTGAGTTGCTAAATTGCCAGGCTGGTCCTGAACTCGTGATTTTCCTACATTTGCCTCCCTGAGTGCTGAGATTACAGGGCTGCACGACAGAGCCTGGCTAAAAATAATTTTTAACTGTGGTTTTAGTGTAGGTTTTTAATAGAAGTGAAAGTAATGCATAGTGTTTAATAGAAACATATTAAAATGTTGGTCCCTGTTCACAAATCGTGGACTCTGTGAGGCAGTCACTTTACTTGTTTTGCTGAAGTGAATTCACTAGGTATATAATGAAATAACATTTAATTGTAGTAGAGACTGCTCATGTTACTAACTTATCATCCTCATAAATATATTGAGGAAAAAAGGATAACATGGTCAGTAACAGTGACATGTCACTCGCTTCAGTAAATGGCATTAACATAATCCAAACATCTTTTTATTTTAGTAGAAGTAGTCATTGCAAAACATAGTCAAAAAAGACTATCTGAATTTGTAGCTGGTTTGTTTATGGACAGTCTTATAAGATATATTTTTAAACCTAAGATGTACAAGGATTTATGAAGACCATCTCTTTGTTTCTGGAAGTTATTAGTAAAAACACTAGTACATACTATGCTAGTGATTTGAATGTGAAAATGAGTCCTTATTTCTCGACTGCTTTGACTCCCAAGTTGGCTGTTGCCTTTCTGTGGTTCAGATCGTGCTGATTTGCATTTCTGGTCTGAGCTTCTAATTTGAAAGCAGTCCTAGCTTCCGTGGTCTCCTATCTGGGCCATGAAGGCAAGAAATAGTAGTTACGGAGTTCTTCAGCTGTTTTTCATGATCTAAAAACAAATACAAACAAAAACATTTTCTGTCAGCTTAGATACTAAGTAATAAGATGATGAGTTTTATACATGCTATTTGAAACCACTTATAAATGAAAGAAATACTCATTAAATGAATAAGTTTCCACACCTCCAGTACCTTTTGTTGTTGAGACTAAGACATTGGCATGTTTTGGCTTTTCCTGTCCCCACCTCTCTTGATACCTGTCAATTAACAAATGTTCTAGATCTTACCTTTCATCTTCTGGTTTTTATTTTTTCAGCTAAACCTGTATCAGGCTTTCTTAGTCTCCTAGCTATATTCTCTTCCTCTGGTTATTTCTTACATTTCATCCTATCTGCCAGGTTAATTTCTGAACATACTTGCCGTGGTACCCTTTGAGCCCATTCTGAGGTGAGGGGAACCCGTGAGGTGCCTCTGCCTCAGGCAGCTTCAGGTCTGGGCTCGGAGTCCCGTGCTCTTCTTGTTGGCAGCTGTGTCCTTACTCCTCCCGGTCCTTTCTTAGAACCAGCTCTGGCACCTGCCCTTTACCGGACCCCGACCTTTTCCTGTCTCTACCTCTGCCCATGTTTTCCCACTCTCTTTTTGTATTCTACAGCTCCTTCCTACTGCCGCCCCTTCAGGAGGACCTTTCCTTATACCCTGAGTCACTGTGGTTCTTTCTGTGTCTTTGAACTCTCTTGAGACCTGCCTTTGTAGTACAGATTGGTCTTTAACTTGCTCTGTAATCCCAGGCTGGCCTGGAACTTGTGACCTTCCTGCCTCAGTCTCCTAGAGCTGTGATTATTGCAGGCATGAACTAGGTATCGTGCCTAGTTCATTGTACAATGTTCTTAGTGCACATAACCCTTTCCAGTGTTCTACCCCTCTCCCTCTCCGGTGCCCAGTACTGGGAATCAAACCCGTGGCCTCCACACTGAGCTACATCCCACCTCTTTTTATTTTGTTTTTGAAATAGGATCTCACAGAGTTCCCATGCTGGGTGCAAACTGCCAGTCCTCCTGCCCTGCCTCCTACAGAGCTGGGAGTGCAGGTCTGTGCCGATAGGCGTGGCTACTGTTAGGCGTGCTTCCCGTGTCTCCTCCTCTTACCCTCCGCCTGCATCCCTCAACATGGACGCCTCTATTAGTTTCTGTAGCTTTCCGGTTACAGTTAGAATGCTTTACAACCTACATATTTAAGGGAAATTTGTTCATTTGATACTTTTTTTATGTCACCAAATTGTATTTTAATTACTTTAGCAGTTAGCCACATGAAAGTTCCGGGAGTTAAGGCTACTTTAGGTTCTAAGTCCAGTTAACTTTTCTCCAGCAAATCATCATTACATAGAGAAACTTTTTTACTTAAGCTTATATTTCATCAGAGTAGAAGGTATTTTACAAAATAAAGGAAAATGTGATTTCCTGTGCTGTTGACTGTGCTTCTGTACTGTAATCATTGTCCTATTAGAGCAGTATTTGAAGATATGAAAAATTTATTATTAACTGTGCATTATGAAATTTAAAGCTTTATTTGCCTTCATCTTTATGTAATTCAAAATAGTATCACATCTAAATTCTAAACTTAATTCCTCAAGTCTTTCTCAAGATAACTCCTTTGTTTCTTCTCTTAGGTGGTATGCTCAGTGATGTTCCATAGCCACAGAGCAATCTCCTTCTTAATGATCTTTTTGGTACTTAGTAAGTACCTCTACAATATCTGTCATGAGTTTCTTTGCACCTGTACATGGGTCTTCTTGAGAATATTGGCCTTGTTTTTTTATACACAATATCTTATATCACTTATATTCTTTCTATGTCACCAGCTTTCTCAACCACAAGTTATTCCTCAGCTTTGTACAAAACTGCAGTCTAGGCTTTCAGTTCAAAATGACATGTTCAAAAATTTCATGCCTCAGAGAGACCTCATACCAGCGCCTGTTTCTCTTTCAGCTCATGACGCTGAGAGGATCTGTTCTGGAAGATGCCATTCCCTCAACGGCGAAGCACTCAACTGCCAGAGGGCTGCCCCTGAAGGAGGTGCTGGAGCACGTGATCCCGGAGCTCAATGTCCAGTGCCTGCGATTGGCCTTCAACACTCCCAAAGTCACAGAGCAGCTCATGAAGCTGGATGAGCAAGGGGTGAGTGTGGCTTGCTGCTTGGGACAATGCTTCCAGAATAGGACCTCAGTGTCAGGGAAAATTGCTACCATTTAGATATTCTCTTTGTAATTACAAAGAACTCTGAAGATTTCTCATCTGGTGAAATTCTTTATATCAGAGCTGATAGGTAATTTATATTTATCTCTGTCTATGGTCTTCCATACATGCAGTGATTCTTAAAAGTATCTAGGGGTAAGTCTAAAGGTAATAATGGTACTACATTTGTAGTAATTATACAGTCATGATGATGGCTGATGCTGCTCAATGTATTTACCAAGTCCTACTCTATGTGCCATAAACATTGCTATCCCCAGCTCTAAAAGAGGCACTGTTATTATGCCATCATAGAGGCATAGAAAGATCCCACAGTGAATCCAATTTCACATAGTAAGTTGTGAGTCCAGGATTCCAACGCATTCTTCTATCCCATCATCAGTGCTGTTAGCAGCTATATTGCACCATTCTTAAAAGCTTTGATTTTAAAAGGTTATTAGTACTACCAAAGACTCATTTTAGTCAAGATTTTCATGTATAAAAGTTGTTAAATTTGGGTCCTGGTCAGTAACAGAATTAAAATACTCATGATTCATTCCCTATATCTTTACTATCCCTAAATATGGGGATCCTTCATTTAAAATGTGTACATAGATACTATAATCTATACAGGGTCTGCAGGTCAGAAAGAATGAGGAAGTGAGGACCTAAAACGCATCCTTTACCAGAGAATGCTTGGTTTAATATGAGCTAATTCTATAAATATTACACTTAAATGATCTTTAACTTGTTTTGAGCATTTCAGCCATATTGCACCCTAGCAGTAGGTAAAAGTATTTCAACATTGCATTAAATTTTTTTCTCAAAAAATGAGATTAGCCCACTTGTTGGATGCCATTTTTGAATAATTTATTTATTTATTTATTTATTTATTTATTTTAGTTTCAGAAAGTCCATTTTAAGACCTAGAGATTTAACTAGGCAATTAGAGTGGTTACCTAGGAAGCCCAAGGCGCCAGGTTTGATTCTCCCAGCACCACATAATAGCTGGGATTGATGGCATATATACCCATAATTCCAGGGCTCATAAGGCTGAGGCAGGAATTTTTGGTCAGCCTGGGTACAGAGTGAGTTCAGGACCAGCCTCTACTACAGAGACCCTGTCTCAAAAAAAATCCAATTTTATGGAGATGAATGAGAGGTTTTAAAAAATCAATTTCAGGGTGTGTGTGTATATATATATATATATATATATATATATATATATATATATATATATTTCAGCTAGTGAGCATATGAAATAAACCAGTAGTTGGATATAATGTTTTTAATCTTTGTTTTTTCCTAACCATTTTGCCTTTCAGTATACACAGCTAATGTCTATTTCTTACATGTTTTTAAAAAATGCAGTGAGTATTGTATTGAAAACATAAATTTGAAGCATTGTTTTGAAGGTATTTACTGTAATTTTCTTTTGTTTTAAACACATTAAATTTAAAGGTGGATACCTCAGTTGTAGGTACTTTCTGACACGTCACATTTCATGTTTCATGTCATTTGTTGATTATATAAAGTTGAGCTGCACTTGGTGCTGATCTCTGATGAACTCTTCTTGATCCCTTCAACACAGAGACAAGAATGCTGTTCACAACGTTGGCCATTATTTTGTTTCTTTCTGCTTTTGCTTTTGTTTTTGTTTATGTGGTGCTGGGGATTGAGCCTGTGGCCATAACATTAAGTCACATTCCCAGAATGTTTTTTAGTTGTTTGATTTTGAAACAGGGGGTCACTAAGTTGTCCATGCTGGGCTCAAATTTGGAATCCCCCAGCCTCAGTCTCCTGGAATGGCCATATTCTATAATTATAACCTCCTTATTCTTAGAGATATTAGAATAACCCTTCTTTCATAAATTATTAATGATAATATATGATAGTTGTGTCCCTTAATTAAAAATTAAACAGGCAGTTAGTCTGTCCAATTTTATTTGGAAAGTCGTGTCCTACATATGTTTTTCCATTGAAAAGAGGTTCACTGCTTGGTGATAGGTTGTAACTAGGCGTGACTACAGGGCATACTAGCAGGCCTCTGTCTCTCAAGCCAGGGTTGTGTGGGTGTATAGCAAGTGACATTCATGCATCAGGAAAGTATTCTTTTTTTTTTCAGTAAGAAATCTTATTAATGCCTTGGGACCATTTTGAGAAACTAGTTGTTTTGGTGCCATTAGAAATACAGATTTAAAAAGAAATACGTGTAAGTGCACTCAGTTCCACATGAGTCATTGCAGTGCCTTTTTATTTTCCATCTGTGTTATTCTTAAAAATTTCAAGCTTTGTATGTATTTATTATAGTTTACAAATTCATAATGTGATACCAGGAAACTGGACTCACTAAAAGGAACTTTAAAATCTCCCTTTACTTTTTGAAAATGATTCCATTAAGGTCTTACTTACTCTTATTAAGTGGCTTATTTAATTATGCTTGGGAAAAAAACATTTATTGTTGTATTAGGGTGTTTTGCCATGAAAGTGCTGTATTTCTTCTTGCTGTAATGAAAAGCTAAAATGAACAGAAAAAAAAATTTTAAATTTTGTATGTAAAGTGTGCAAGAAAGATATTTTCCTTTTGACTCAACCATGAATGTGTGTGGGGATGGAAAGGTGCTTCCATCCCTGAAGGCATTCACTTGAGAACATGAGCAGATGCTTGGTGGCTTATCCAAGCTTTCACGGTCTCCTTCCCGATGCCTATCTGGGCTTTCAGTGTTTATTGATGTTTATTTTTATTGTTCTATAAAAATGATAAGCTAGATAAAACGAGCTTGGCAGTGTTTTCACTTTGCCCAGAACTGAGAATACTTTGGACCTGAGAAAATTTGTATCAGTTCTGGCTTTAGTTTACCCATAATGTTTTTAGGTCCTTATTTGTTATGTCATTGAGAACATCTTTTATCATAGAAACAGAAAGCTAAGTGTGTATCTCCGTATTACTGGTCTCTGATCACTTTATTGGCCTCATGTGATTTAATCCTCACAGCAGCCCTTTGTGGTTTCCTCTAGCTACTGGTGTGTCCTACAGTTGTGGGGCTGAGGCTACAGAAATTCTCAGGACATTTTTCTTCCTTCTTATCCCTGCATGATCCCAGACTCTGCATAAAAAATTGTACAATACTATCTCTTGTGTTTAAATTTTGCAGATTTTTTTATACTGTCTCATACTTTGAATTATTTCACTCCTTCAAACCACACTGTCAAGTATAAGGAATTTTATTGTCTGTTGAAGTCATCTTTTTTAATTACATGGCCAGTTCAGTTACTTTTAAATCTGCCATGTCATCCACTTTTCTTCAATATTCAATTAAAATATGCCTATATCTCATGTACTCTATGCAGTGGGAATGGAAGACTATCATGCCAATCCCTATCTTGACCTTCTGAAAGTCACAGTCCAAAAAATCACCATGCAGGTTTTGTGTATTCAAGAAATATTCATTACTAAAATATGCTGAAAGGGTAAAAATACTTAAAGCACTGTGAATTTGCATTTGTTCTTTCTATATAACAAAAATGCACACTTCTTTAGATATAGTCTAGAAGCTATTAAACAAAAGCATATACCAAGTGCATGCTATCTCTCTATACCATACACTATTGGATATCACACACCCGTACAAAACAGCTGTTATACCTAAACTCATGGCTCAGATCAATGGATTACATTAGTTATGTATTACATTAATCACTCATGACCTTGAACCAGTGCTCCTGATATATGTAAATGTATTTTTAAAAGAAAATTTGCTTGTATGTCTCATCAGCCACAAATTATGAAGGGCTAAAAAACTTATACACGTATAACACTTAATTCACTGCTGAGCACATGGTAAACATTCAAGAAATACTAGCTGTTTGTTGATAATTGTTAGTTGCTCTTTTCAGACATTATCTCATTTCACCTTTATAAATATGCTATGAGAGAACTCATTTATAGGTAAGCATTACATTATGCTCTTAGAAGTAAATATGACTGGTTGAAATACAGTAATTACTTTTGAGTTACTATTCTTTGCAGATAGTTGAATACTATAGAGGAATAGAGGCTAGCAAGCCATAGTTCTTATTCATGAAGAAGCTAAGGTCAAAAAATATAGTATGTCGGGGTTAATATAATGACTATAGTAAAAAAAGAAAAAACTGCAAACAAAGAGCAAGGGAGGTTCAAGTGAATGGGGACAAGTCATGAGTGGTCTCCAGGATCTGACTGGGAGGCACCCTAGGCAGAAGGAGGATTTCATCAGGCCAGGGAGTAAGTAATAGGCTTGTTGGAACTCAGAAGAGAAAGACAGAGAGACAGAAGCATAATGTATTCATGGGCAGCAGCTCAGCCAACTGAGGAGAAGAGTGTAATCACAATAGATAATTTTGATAGTGCAGTGAGCAAGTCAGGCAGTGTGTGAAGCAGTTCTCATTAATTACTTTTCTAATCCTCAGAATTCTTTCATGTTGGCGCTTGGTGCTCCGAGGGCCAAGGAAGATGATCACAGTTGTGTGATCTTTGGAGGCTGAGCACGAGCCTAGGCTCACAGATCCAGGGCCCACGTTCTAAGTCCCTACGCTCTTCACCCCATCCTGGATTTTCTCCCAGGAGTGAGGAAGAAGCTTGAATGATTGCTCAGGTCTCATTGCTGCAGGCCTCAGTGCCCAATATTAAATCTGGCATGTTAAACTCAAATAAATTGCAGTAGGGCTGGCCTATAAATATTTGAAGTACAGCTGCCAGTTTACAATAAAGAAAATTGGTAAGTCTGTTTTTATTAAGAGATACCAGGTTTACTGTGTAGTAACAGTTTTACCAAAATGAGCTTTTCTGTTGTTTCTGTGGTGTTTATTAAATAGTGCATCAAAATAAAAATGTTTATTGGGCTCTCAATTTTTTAAAGTTGCCTTTTAAGTTATTACAGTTAGCATAAGAAGAAAATAAATCATATCTAATTTAGACCTGCGGTATATATATAAAGAGTAGAAGTAAGCAAAGAAGCAGAGTTTATTTGGTAATGAGTAGTGCCAATCCCTTGATTAAGGACAAGAGTGAACTCTGCTGACTTCCCCTACCCAGTACTACATTGCATTATTTTATTGTGAGGGTAAATGAGTTGGATCAGCCACTTTCTTCTTTGGTTCAGGCAGTAGGTTTTGAAAAATGACCAACAGGGGAAACATTCTTTCCAAAACCAATTTTCTGTGAATGGCACTTTGGCAGAATAATTGTCATTTCTAGAATTTAAATCCTTCCTTAGGTTTTGATAGTCGTAGTTAATGGTGGTTTCATGTTCAAATGGTTACCAGAGTGGCTTCAGACAGCTCATGGCTCTCAGTGTGCGTTCTCAAGGAGAGACTGCCACTGTTGGCCTTTAGTCACGTGAGGCCAGTGGCACAGCAGCTCTGTCTTGTCTATTTACAAGTAGTGGTTACCCTCTGCTGACCCTTCTGTGTTCTTTGCCTGACTGAGGCTGGATTGTATGTCAGGATAGGGACCTTCCCAATGAGAAGACGCTGTGATTCACTGATGTTACAGCATTAGCATTGAAAAGTATGTGGCTGCGGAACATTGCAGTTTGCTGTGGTGGAGTACAGAAAGATCAGGACACACACACAGTGAGGTTTTGTTTGTTTGTTTGTTTGTTTTGTTTTGTTTTGTTTGGCTTACAATCCAGAAAAACGCAGTAACTGTTGGAAGACCTTTCAGTTTTCCCTTTTTTCTCCTCCCTCCCTCCCTCCCTCCCTCCTTCCCTCCTTCCCTCTTTCCCCTTTTTTGGTAGTACTGGGGGGACTGCACTCAAGTTGTTTTCCCATTGAGCTGCAACCCAGGTCATCTCCCCCTGTTCTTAAACAGAGCCTCACTAAGTTGCCCAGACTGGCCTTGAAGCTGTGATCCTCCCACCTCAGCGTCTTGAATAGCTAGGACTACAGTGTGTGCCACCATGCCCCTGCCAACCTTTCAGTCTTCTTGATTTTAAATTATGGATTATCCTTTAAATTCAGCTTTTAAAAAGTTGAGCTAGTTTCTTTCCTACAGAGATTTGAGTGGGTAGTGTCTTCAAGTGGTATAAAAAAAAATTAGAATGATATGACTGTGCTTCTCATTTCTACCCTCTTCTGTCATTCTTCTCTTCATTCCCCAAAGCTGTAACTTCAGTAGTTTCTTGTGTATAAAATCCCCGTGCCTCCTTATGCAGACAACACTAAACATGCATGTGCAGTTTCATTTCTGTGCCATCTCACACAGAACACAGCTCCGGCAGCCATTTCCTTTTTTACTTAGGATTCTTTTATGTCAGTGTACATACAAAGGTCTCCCATTATTTTTAATGTTGTGTAATACTTTGTTGCATTGTTGCACTGTAATTGAGTCCATGAGCTTCTCTATTGATGGACATTTTAGATTGATTTCAATCTCTTTGTTATAAACAATGATGCAATAGTCTTCCTCTGTGTAGTTGAAATTCATCTTCATGTCAGAACAAACCAGGTGTTTATTACCAGCCTAATACCCCATAAGAAGCTTTCTTTTTGTTAGAAATTTTGTACAGTCCATCATTGGATAAGATTATTATCCAGTGTCCTTATGTAAAATATTTCCTCTACATTATGCTAAAGGTAAAAATAGACTGAAATATACATGCATATTATATGTGTGTGTGTGTGTGTGTGTGTGTATAATTTTGAAAATGTCTTTTTAAAAAAACCTTTTCTATGCAGTATCCTTATGTCATTTTTTTTAAGCAACTGGGTCTTTGTTACTAATTTCCAATGAGAATAAATTTCAAATTAGCATTTTTTTTTCTTTTTGCTCTTAGTACTGATTTTTTTCCAGTCTCACTGTCATTCTTTTTGGAGGATGGTATAGACACTTACCTGTGGGAAGTAGTTAGGAATTATGTTTATGAAAACCAACCCAGAGTGAATGCCATTAGTTGAATCACAAGCTTTTACCAACACATGACCAAAGTTACTTCCAGTAATGGCAGAGGAGCCTCTTACAGACAAGTCGTCCATTGAGAATAACCAGAAAACCAGGCAGAATATTTTTTGAATCTGGGTTGGGACTCTGGCTGGTGGAAAGGTAGGATACCTGGGTTTTACCAGCTGCTGTCTTTTTTAATTCGGGCAGTTAATTTTGTTTGTTGTCTTTTTTATTCTGTCTGTCTGTCTTTCTGTCTGTCTGTCTGTGGTTGAATTGCATACATTATTTTGGCAGTTGAAACAAATACTACTACAACACTGATGTTCTTGTCAGTGTGTTTCAGAAATTGAGACATTTTATAAATGGAAAAGGCTAATGTTACAAAGGAGAGGTAATCATTCTAATTGGTACAATATTGACACTGACAGAGAGTGATCAGATGCACAGACATCAGTCAATCTAGATAGTGATAGAGTAGCCACTGAAAATAGTATACTCTGACATAAATTTTAAAAATGTACAGTAATCCAAAAATTATTCAATCCGCAAATGATAAATGAGAGAGCACATAAAGTGGCAGACTTAAATCCTAGTACCAGTTATTTCTTAACATGTGATTGTCTAAATGCACTAATTAAAGAACAGATTGGCAAAGTGAGTTTTTTTATCATTCAATTATATGAACTACATTAGGAAACTCACTTAAAATGTGAACATGACAGGAAAAGTGTACTATCCAAATAAACCAAAGAAAGCTACAGTGGTTATATACTAGATAAAGTGGAACTCATTAGCCACAATGGCTATAACATCAAATAAAGTAGAATTCAGAAAGCTAGATATAGAAAGAGAAATGATACAATCATTCTACCAAAACCATGTAGCAGTCCTAAGTATTTATGAACCAATCAGAGCTGTAAAATACATAAAGTAAAAAAAAAAAAACCTATAAAACTAAAGGAGAGAAAGGTAAATTCATAGTTATACTTGAGATTTTAACATCCCTCTCTCAACAGTCAATAGAACTAGACAGAAAATCGGCAAGCGTATGGAGAACTAACCAACTCTAGCAGCTAACAGGCTGGACACCGACTTCCTGAGGCTGTTAGATGATGCTGGGATGGTCACCGGTGGGGGCGGGGGGAGCAACTGAGTGGTGGTAGATGTTCTGTATTTTGATAGTGATGATCATTTGTCAGTAGAACTCATTGAATTTCACACCTAAACATATATGATAACATTGTTCAGAAGTTGCACATTAATAAGTAATTTTAAAACTGAAGAGAGATTTCTGCTTCTGGCCAGAATTAAGTAGGAATGGTTGGGTTTACTGTCCTATGTGAAACAATTGAGACAGAGGGCAGCAAAGGGGAGTGAAGTCCAAGAGTTGGGGAAAAAATTGAGATGAACTCTAGCGTTTGTCCAGCTTTCTTCCTGGACTTCTAGGCTGCACCTTGGGAAGGGGCACCGAGTGAAAGCCCAGGAAACCAAAGGACTAAGAGTTTGCAAAATAGTGTCAAGGAACAGAGAGAGCTGGCAGCAGTTTCTGCTCCCACCAACCAAAGCGGAAAATGTAGTTCATTTGGCATTGAGTAGTTTCAGAATACTTTTGCCTCAGTAATGGGTAAAAGTATCACTATATTGACCCTGTCTAAGTACACCAGAGCAGAATGTTAAAATTAGAATTGAAGCTCGGTATAGTATTGCACATCTGTAACACCAGCACTCTGGGAGCTGAAGCAGAAGGATTGCAAGTTTAAGCCCATCCCACACAATTTAGCAACTTAGCGAGACTATGTCTCAGATAAACAAAAAAGAGAGCTGGAGATGTACCTCAGAGTGAAGGGCCCAGATTCAGTCCCAGTACTAGAGAAAAGAAAAAGCCTGAAAGAATTTCAGACTTTCCAAATAATTTAACCATGTTCCAGAACAAAGCACAGGAATACTTACAGGAAGGAATTGCATCTGAAATGCCTCCCCAACATAGACTACTTAAAGCAACACATAAACATACAGTACCCTAAAAGATACTCATAATGTTTAATAATCAGCTAATTGAACAATCAAGAAGTACATGCAGAAAAAAAGAAACTATGGCCCCTAGTGAAGAAGGATCGAATCAGAACCAACAAACATGACATTATTTCATAGTTCCGGAAGCTGGAGAAAAGATGAAACCCAAAGTAGAACTCTAGAGTACATAAAAATTCCAAATCTGAGTTACAGAGATAAACAGTTCAGTAGCTGAATTAACAACAGATCAGACAATGCATAAGAAAGGGCTGGTGAACTTGAAGGCATAACCAGGAGCAGTTCCAATTCAAGTACAGACAAAAAGAGAAATAACTACAAAACAATATCACTGTCCTGTGAGACAACTTTCCCTTGTCTAGTAATACATAATGGGTCCTCAGGAGAGTTAGCACCTGAAGAAAAATCTTTGAGGAAGAAATAGGTCCAAAATTCTCATGTATGATGTAAACTTAACAAATTCAAGAATAAGACACTTACAGAAAATGGCACAAGAATACATAGCAATCAGATAGTTTTAAACCATTGATACTTGCTGGGTACAGTGGTACATTCTAGTAATTCCATATTCTCGGAGGCTGAAGCAGGAGAATTGCAAGGTCAAGACTAACCTGGGCAAATTAGTGAAATACTCTCTCAAAATATTAAAAGGGCTGGAGATGTAGCTCTGAGGTCAAGCACCCCAAAGGTCAAATCTCCAGTGCCCAAACAAACTCTGATAGAAAATCCTGACTTAGGCAAAAGGGAAGTCTATAAAAAAAGATCTCAAAAAATAAAATAAACATAGTAGTAATGACTTTCTTATTCATTAAACTTCTGAAAAATAAAACAATAATAATAGCCCTCAAACTACAGTTTTGTTATTTATTTTAAGGTTTTCAAACTTTTTAGTCTGGAATCCTTTTTTGTCAGGAACCCCAGAGAGCTTTTGTTTATGGAACTTTTTGTTTATGCTCATTTACAGTATAAAAATCTAAGACAATTTAAAATATCGAGTTGCTCATTTTAAAATAGCAATGACAGAATTACTCATATAAGTAAAATTTATGTGAAAAATTCCTAAAAAGATAGTCGTGCCAAAAGTAGTATTGTTGCACATTTCTGCGCATCCCGTTGTGGTCTGGTTTAGTAGTAGGCAGTTGGACGCACGGATCTGTTCTGCTGTCACTCGTGGGCAATCTGTTATTTTGGTTGGAGTGGGTGAAGAAAATCTGGCCTCATACAATATACATACATGAAAATGTAAGGAGTATTTTAGGGTCTTTTTGGATGATTATGGCTGTTTTTATTAAATATAACACCCAAACTCAATCAGTAGTTTCTTAAAGATTAATAACAACATGGAATTCAAAACCATGAGTATACTGTTAAATTAAAAACTCATTGACTTTTGTGCACTTTGAATGAGCCTTTTATCCATGCGTGATATTACAACTTCATGCATTAGCCATTTAGAAAATACTGGTTCTTTTATGGAAGCTTTTAAAATATTGACTCGATTTACAATAGTGAAAATGTCATGTTGTTAAGACAATCATTGATCTTTTTAGAAAAATCTTTTAAATGTTGGAAAGCGCTCAAGCTCATCATAACAAGGACAGAGCTGAAGTCCTTGGCACTTGGGTCACATAACAGGTACAAAGTTTCCAAAATTTGAATTTTACTGTAAAGCTTAAATTTTATAATTGGCAAAAACATGTGAGGGTTTTTTCCCCCGCGTAAACAGGCTGCCTCTTTTATTTTAAGAAAGTGTCTAACAAATAAGTAAGTCTAAATAATCATAGTTTGCCTGTTGTTATTTCTTCCAAGCAGAGGTCATGTTTTAGTTAGTTATTTTTTTGTTGCTGCTGCAAAAAATTGCTTTGACTCAGTTCTCTGCACTCTGCCTCCTGTAGCTTCTGGAGCAGCCTTTTGTTGGGTGAAGGCCTCTCTTTGTCTCAGAGCAGGCAGCGTTGCATCTCTTACTCTGTCTCCATTGTCACATCTCTGATGGCACTCACCGTCCTTGGCATTCCTCTTCCCCTTTTAAAGACCTTTCTGTCATTGAGCCCACTTGGCTAACTCTAGATACCCTCCCTGTCTTCTGATAAGCAATCTTAATTCCACCCAGTAACCTCCGTTCTCACTTGCAGTGTGTTACTACACATTCACAGGATTTGGGGTTGGAATGTAGGTTCCTTGGGGAGAGGAGGTCATGTTGCCTGTCGTAGCTTCTAGTTCCACTTGCATCTCGTTTGGACAAAAGCATTTTATCTGGACATCTGCTGTCTTTCCTTTTGTGCTTCACTAGGTGATAGGTGCTTCATCCTACTTTATCACAAAGAATATTTAAAAATGGGTCTGGATTTAATACAAATCAGTATCTATTACCTCAGCAAGAACATTCTCTCTCTCTCTCTCTCTCTCTCTCTCTCTTTCTCTTTGTCTCTTTTTAGCTTGAAACACCATTTATTATGATCAGGGATAGTGTGTAACAAAAATAAGAGTAAACCTCAGGAGAATGTTTATCCCTGCTTCACAATATATAGAACTTCAGAAAAAATCTTTGAAGCTGAGGGTGATCTGTTTGCTAGGGCTGAAATCACTCACACATCTGGCAGGTGATTTTAATTTTTGTTCAGGACCTTAGCTAGAGCTGTCTATCACAGAGCTATGCATGGCTTTTCCACAGGGTCTGGGGTAACTCATGTGTCTGTAGCCTCAATTAGTTAGACTTCTTACATGTTGGTTCAAGTCTCCAAAGATAAGTGTCCCAGCGAATAGGTAGAATCTTGTGCCTCTTTTCACCCCCCTAAAATTAAGCAGCATAATTCATATTCAGTTCTTAGTTATGCTTGAGAGTGGTCCCCAGCCTTCTTTTTTCCCCATTTATATATGTGTGTGTGTGTGTGTGTGTGTGTGTGTGTGTGTGTGTGTGTGTGTGTGTGTGTGTGTGATACATAATGGTTACAATGAGCTTGAGTATTTGTGCACATATATATCACAACCACTTTATAACCCCTTCGCCTCCCCATTCTTGGCTCTCCCACACCATCTGCATCCCCTCTAACTACCACTATCACACCCGTTCGGTTCTATGGAATGCCTGTATTCTCGGTTTCCCATATCAGAGAAACCATGCGATATTTAACATATTTAATCTTCCGTGTCTGACTGACTTTATGACTCAAATCACCACTCTTTAGCTCAGCTTCCCGCCCCTAGAATGGGCTGCAGCGGCCATAGTATCATGGTGCCTCTTCTCTGGATCCAGCAGATCCCTTTATTGGAACGATTTGCCAAAACATTTTTTGTTTTGTTTTGTGTCTTTATCTTTGTTGAGATTCTTTAACATGGCCTCAACTACCAGTCAAGGACATTCTCAAGTAGATTTTTTGGGAGGGTGCTGAGTATAAAAGAGTACAGAGAGTTCTCATAGAATTTGGTGCCACTCGCTTGATTGATGCTGAGGCCCTGGCAGGTTGTCTCGTGACCAGTGCATCTGTCAGTGGAAAGTACAGTTAGGCTCTTACCATATCGCTAAGATCATTTTGACATCATGGGTCGCCCTACGGTGAGATTTCAGAGATCCTCAAGAGTGCATAGTCCATACTTTGAGATTCATTGCACACTGAAAGACTGCCAGTGTTTCAGACCTTGGAAATATCTAGATTAAATATTAAATACTAATTTTTTTAAACTGAGTTATCCTTACGGTTGTGTTACCCCTGTGTTCTTCTTGTGACTGTGATGCCACATAAGAGGAGGTATAAAGGCAGGGTCTGTCAAGTTGTCTCTCTCTGGTAAAAGACTGACTTGATTAGTAATTTTTTCCTCTTAGGTTGGGTGATGTAGTTCAGATTGCAGTAAGGTTTGATTATCCCTTAACTGAGTGCTTGGAACCAAACATGTTTAACATTTTAGAGTTTTTATTTTTTTTCTTGAACTTTAGAGTATTTACACACGTTAGTGGTTGAACATCTCTAATCCAAACTCAAAATCCAAAATGCTCTGAAATTTGGAGGTTTTAGAGTGTCACTGCTTCAGAAGTTTCAAATTCCAGAGCAGTTGGGATTTTAAATTTTTGGATTGGAAATATTGAGTCTGCATCTGTTTCTTTGATTCTCTTTTGAAGTGTCTTTCTGGTGAGAGGAAGAGCCAATTCAGGAAACCCGCATCACTGCTGGTAGGTGTTGAAAGATACTTTGCTGAGTTTCAGAACCTTTACCTCACATCTAGCCTTTGTCCTGTTAGACTGACCATCATCACTTTCTATAAATAGAAACATTTGCTTAGTGTCCAAATACTTTCACCATTGTTCCCTTTGATCAGCTTACCTACAAGCATGGAATTATATACATAGGAAATGACCAAGAAGTCATCCAGAGCAAAACCCTAAATGTAGACAAACCCAGTGGTGGCATGGGTATCATTATTACATTATTACTTTATTTTGAAAATTATATATAAGTATTGTATTTTCATATATGTAAGCTCACACAGCCATGTTTATGTTTCTCAAAAAAAAAAAAAACACTTTTTTTATACAGCTTCATGAAAATCCCAAACCCACTAGCCTCAGCTTTGGCTCCATTGACATTTGCTTGTTCTCTTGAAATGCTTCTTGTTACATTTACATAACTTCCCCTTTCATTTTCTGGCAGGGGATATGGTTACTAAGGATTCAGGGAGTCTGAGCTTACAGAGTGCCACCTACATTTGATTTAATTGGAAGAGAAATCAAGGATACAGTCATATTTTCACCCTTGGAAAACAGAGCAGGCGGCATTTGGCAAAGTTTCAGTCAAGGAAATTTGACGTTCTAGTGAATTTCTTAATCCTCTTCAAGGAACATTCCTTTCAGACTAGTAAAACCAGTTCATTTTCCTGTGTGCAGGTGGGGCTCACCAGAGTATGAGAAATCAGTGAAGAGAGGGGACATGTTGTCTCATTGTCCTTGGAGACTGCCTGCCTGTCCAGGGCTTTGAGGAGGTTTACTTCTTTCCTCAGTGATCTCTCTCTTTTTAAATAGATAAAGGAACCTTTTTGAATGTTGCACTGTGAAATCGTAGACCTTTATCTAAGAAGTTTTTTTAAAAAGCCTGCACAAATCCAGTATCACTGTAATACTTTCCATTGAGCAAGATGACTTTTGTTTAACATTGTTCCAGGTGAAGCCTCTGGACCACTTTATCTCTTTGCTGGTCCACCCTGCTGGGAGAGTCGGGTGGTGGCCAGTGTTGAGAGCGGGCTGAGGTCAGGACTTCCTCTGTAATAGACATAGTGCCTCCTAGTACCTCCCTGTTTGGTAAGCTGCTCAGCCAGCGTGAACCCTGCTCCTGTGGGAGTTCCCCCTCCTCCAGTCAGCCACATCCACGGATTAGCAAGGGGTGGGCTGAGAAAGTGGGTGTGTGTCATTGGTGGACAGGCTTTCCCTGGACTTTTTTGTACTGTTCTTCTCTGTGTGTACTACACAGAAGTGTCTCAGATTTGCTCCTGTTATGTCAAGTTGTATACCCCTATAAAATTACTTCGGGTTTCTAACTTGAAAGTTTACCTTCCACAAATAGGAATAGGGAGAGCAGAGCAAGGTCAGGTCTGTGCAGTTTTGACTCCCCAGGAGTGCTCGCGTCTCTGGGTCATGTGACACTGTTGAGCTTCCTTGTCAAGCAGGCAGGATGTCGGAGAGCAGGAGAGAGCAAACGAAGGCTGCTCTGCTACCAGCCCATGACATTTTCCTTATTAGTACTATTCTTAGACATTTCATTTAAAAACTTGACAAAGTAGTTCAGGCCCACAGTCCTTCAGTGTAAAATGAAAAGGGCCAAGTATGTTTCAGGATCCAGAAATTTGCAAATTTTAGAATGGAAATGAAATGTATGCACCCTATATTCTCAGTGGGATCTGGGACAGTACTTCACAAATACATTAGTGGTATGCTGCAGAAATATGCATATTCACACAAGAATAAATTAAAAGTACTAATGTGAGCCATGTGTCAAATATTGCTGCCAAGGGTGTTTGCTTGAATTTAATTTTTACCTTTCAGCTTCAGAATTGCACGTGGGGCGCTGGAGACAGCCTAGTTGTCTCCTAGTGGTGCATGGTGGAGCCATACTACAAGATTAGTTAGAGCTAGTTGCTTTCTTTTCTGTTTTTTGAACTTCTCTTTGCTTATATGTCGAACAGGTAAGGTCTGCCTTTTGGGCTGTTGTGAAGATCAGAAGTAATGTATGTTAAATAAACATTGGGTATAATGTTTAGCATATAATAGGTACTCAGTAAATGTTAATTATTAAAATTTCACTTCAACTGGCATAGTGGAATATGCCTGTCATCTAGCTACTCCAGGGGCTAGGGCAGGTGAATCACTTGATCCCAGAGGTTCAGGGCCAGCCTGGGCAACATTTTGAGACCCTGTCTTAAAATGCATGTTTTAAATTTTTTCACCTCTTCTTTTTCCCATTTCTTTATAGTAGATGAAAATTTACTGTATGACCTTGCCACTCTGGAAGTAGGGCTAGGGTTAAGAATTGCCCCGATGCCACTGGGGAACTAAAAGTCTAAATTTTACATTGCAAACTCATTTCTTGTTAAATGACCAGTGTCTCCGTATGTCAGGTTGCAGAGTGGCTAGACTTTTCACAGACGAGTAATGGTTTTGATTAATGTTATATCACATTCAAATCTTTTTAGTGCCTCTTTGCTCTATTTAAGTAAGAAATACATGCCACCAATTGATTTGCCAGTGTGAGCCTTTAAAAAAAAAAAAAACTTTCTGTCAAGCTACATGCCTTTTAGAAAAATACTTGGAAAAGAAGTTTTTCTGAGTACATTTTTGATAATGCTAGCGCTCTAACCAAGATATAGCCAGGGTTTATAATTTTAATATGTTGAGCAGTGTTGGATGATAAGTCTTCTCCGGTTTTACTGTAGAAAATTCACAAGGCTATTAATGGACTTTTGTGCAAAACAGTGTATTTTAAAATAGATCTTATGAGAGACCTTTGCCTTTGCATTCTTTTAAAGACTTTTTTTTTTTTTTTTTAAAGGGGAGATCATTGAAAAAGAATTGCCTTTTTTGTCAGGACTTTCTGTTTTCTTAAGAGTCTCATTTTGTACTTTGTAAACATTAAAGAAATTTCTTAATGTATTGACATCTGTTCTAATCATATGTAACCGTGACATACAGGGAGTTTTCATTTATTTTTCTGGTCTTTTCTCGTAGTTCGTAAGGATTACAGATGGCTGTTCTATGGTTTTGGGATCAGACAGAACTTTCATGAGATGCTAGACGATGTTTAAGCATGTGCCCTTTGAGACTTACTAACGTTTTTTTAAGCTGCACAGAGTGTATCTCCCTGTGTCATGTGCATTGTATTGCTGCCTCCACAGCTGAACTATCAGCAAAAAGTCGGCATCATGTACTGCAAAGCGGGACAGAGCACAGAAGAAGAGATGTACAACAATGAATCAGCGGGCCCAGCCTTTGAGGAATTCCTCCAGCTGCTGGGGGAACGAGTTCGGCTAAAAGGATTTGAAAAGTATCGTGCACAGCTTGACACCAAGAGTAAGAAACACTTCTACTGTCCCACTCTGCTGTTTTCTTCTGCCGTGCTGATAGGCATCTGCTAGCTCATCCATAAGACAAGGTTGCCATTAATTGCAGAATCTTGGTGGCCGTGGGGGAGTGAGAACCAGAGACGGAAGGTGTATGGAGAACAGCTGAGGAATGTGACCAGGTAGCTAGGGGTAGTCATCAGAAGTGCGGATGGAGTGGGACAGGGGACACAGATCCTGCAGAATTCCTCCACCATAGTCTGTGAGAATTCTGTTACGCTTCGCTGAGTGTTAGATGGTACGGAACTGCAGGAACCTATCCCCGTCTATCTGATTGTGAGCAGGAGCCTTTTTACTTTCACTGGCTCATTTCACAGTCTGCATGCTTATCCATATAGTCAGCCTTTGTATTCCACATGCTTCATACCTGGCGCATTTTCGTTGCATGTTGCTGTTATTTTCCGTAGTCCATCATCATCTCTTTTAAAAATAGGCTTTTAGCTTTGATGTCAGTTTGGGTAATAAAATGTGTCAGTTAAAGGCACAAAACTGAAGCAGCCTGTTTTAGCTGCAGGGTATGAACTCTTGAGGCTCCACTCCCATTCTCTAGGTCATAAATAAGATAGTGAAGTTCTCAAATACCTATTTTGGTAGAATGTTGACTTCTACATGCCTACATGGAAGCAGCTTGCAATTTTATCTCAAAATCCATTGATAGACACCTGTGACCTGTTTTTCTTTAGGAAGATTGTTGGATTGGTTCATCTGTGCTGCAGTCTGTAGTAATCTCTCTGATTTTCTGTACAGGAAATTAAATAAGGAGTTGAGTCATGAAAACAAAAAAAGCATTCATAAACTCCACTGCAGGGAATAATTTCCTGTTGCCATGGTTTTGCCGTTGCCAACTTGGAAACGACAAGCAAGAGAAACTATTAAAGCCCATAAATAACCCAGCCTTTTAAATATCATTCTGACATTCTATAGTCAGTTTGCATCTGCATAATATTGTTAAATCTTTATATGCCCTTAAACTCTATGTATTCTTATGAGGCTCACACTGTACAATTCATTCGGGTTGTCCCAGTTTGTCGTATTGTGTAAATTATCATTGAAAGGACTTGAGAAGAAAATGTATAGGTAGCACGAGTCCTGATATCAGATCCATGGTCAGTTTGGGAGGTGAAAAGATTGTTTATTGTTTGAGTATATACACATTCCCAGCCACCACTTAATGATGAAGGATAATGTGAGAAATGTATGGCTGGAATATAATTAAATAATGTGGCATAGAATGAGGCCATGGGAAAACCAAAACAAGGATTTTGCGTTCATTTTGCCACAATGTCCCAAAGCCTTTGAAGATCAATTTTTCTGTCTTTTCAGATTATATATTAGTTCATTTTCCTTTGCTGTATAACAAAATACCTTAGGCTGAGTAACTTGTAAAGACAGAGATTTATGTAGCTCACAGTCCTGAAGGCCCAAGAACCAGGCACCAGTTTCTGCTTGGCTGCAGGCCTCACAGATGGCAGCACAGTCAAGACAGTACAGAAAGGTCAGCTGATGGCACAGGAAGCCAAAGAGATGGGAAGGGTTGATCTTGTTCTTTTTAGGACAACTCGTTCTTTTGTGAACTAATTTACTCTGAAGCCAGTTCCCCGCAAACCTAACCACTTTTTTAATGTTCCAACACCTCTTACTTAGTACCCCTACATTGAAGAGTAAGATCTCTCTGAATCTACTAATTTGTTTTCATCAACTTAGTATATTTGTTTGTCTTCCTTCCTTCCTTCCTTCCTTCCTTCCTTCCTTCCTTCCTTCCTTCTTTTTTATCGCACTTTTCTTCTGAGTCTCCAGCTATACATAAGTTATCACTCCATATTACAGGTTAGTATAACTTTTAACTTTCCCCTTTCTTTGCTTCAGTTTGGATAATTCCTATTAATATGTTGCGTTGGTCAGCAAGGAGCTTCTGGTACAAAATATCTGATACCTGCAACACAAAGGAGGAAGGGTTTATTTTGGCTCGTGGTGTCAGAGAGTTCAGTCCATGGTTACTGGCTCCAGGGCAGAAACTTTGTGATGGAAGGGCATAGCAGAGGAAAGTTGAACACCCCGTTGTCACTGCAAGAAGAGAAAGAAAGCAGGAGCCAAAGAGAGGGAATGGTCTGGGTCAAAAATACACCCTTTCAGGTCATGCTCCCAGTGACCCACCATTTCCAACTGAGTCCCACTTCCTAGTAGCTTGTTGATCTATGAATAAGTGACAGAGTATAATGTCCCAGAAACTCCCGTCTGTTGTGACTTCCCCCATGGTGACATTATCCCAAAAGTGCCTCTAGATGGAAGACTGGAGGCATTATAGGGCTCACCCTGTCATTGTTTCTCCACGGTCTAATGCTCCCCATTGCGCAGTGTTTGAAATGGTTGGATCAGATGTTTAGTCACTTTTTCTAATTACTTACAATGAGAAACTGAGTCCTTTACTAAATGTCCTGTAGTGGCTAGAAATGAGTCATGTCGTGTGGGTGTATATTCATTTTCATTTGATTCCTACAAACTAACTGCTTAATTTAATCTCATTTTACAGAACAGGCTTCTTTAGATTAACTAACCTACTCACAGTTAGATAGCTAGTTAAGCATCAGAGAAATAGGACAGGCCATAGTCGTTAGTGAAATGTTCAGAGAAAGCACAGGAGTGCATCTCCAAGGCCAGCCTTTGGGCTCTGCCTTTTCCTCTTTCAAGCCCTTGGAGCAACACCGTGCAGCGTCTCGTGAGACAGACCTAGTTATGATGTTATGATTATGTTTGAATTTGGGTACTTAGGTGAAGGAGGGAGAGGCTCAGGAGGGGAAAGGTTAATGAAACTACTGAACCATTTTTTCTTTTTTTTTCTTTTGTTATTATTGGCACAAAGCCCATTTCCTCATCTTTGAAATAAGAATGAGTAGCAAGAAAATAAGCTACAGATATGTCATAGTCTGGAATACTTCTGAAATAATGAAAGCATCAGGTAGTTTTCGTGCCTTTATTGGTTTTTTTACTTGGATAACATAACCTCTGATAATTACCATTTCCTCACACTACAGTAAATACAAAGTGAACTTACCACTAAGCAGTTTATTAGTTGAAAGCTGGAAACTACCCCATTCTAAGCTGTGTGCATGGAATCTCATTTGAGAATTAGCCTGAGTCTAAGTTGGCAAGGTAGCACACAGGAGACTTAAAAGTCCTTCGCAAAGCATCTCTCTAAAGCCTGAACCTTGTTAATTTGCTGTGCTGTTAGTGAATACCTGTTGCTCCCTCTGCCTTTAAACAATATTTGTCAAGGCAGTTGAGATTCAGGATCTTAGAAGAAACTTACCATAAAGAAAAGAAATCCTTTATTGGGAATATTGAAGCTTTGATAGGAAAAGGAATAAAGCTAAGCATTGCTTACATGCTTAGCACAAGCAGGAACTGTTCAGAGTTTTAGGAACCAATAAGTGAAGAATGCTTGTTGTCCTAGTTACTTTTTCATTGCTGTGACTGAATACCTGACATCCACAAATACAAATTTATGGAAGGAAAGGTTTATTTTAGCTCACAGTTTCAGAAGGTCATAGTGAGGGTAGCTTCACCTCCATGCTTATAGGGAGCAAGTTGACTGTGTGTGGACAGCTGAACACTTGACTTATTAGCTATGCCCTAACTCCCAAGCCTGTTCCTGTAAGTCTCAATGACCTGGCCTCACACAGCTTTCCAGCTCACACTCTGTATAATACGTTTTAAGAATTGCTGTTTTTCAGTATATGCTAAAGGTTTTATCATATAGCATCAATTCTAAAATATAGGGGAGTGTTCTGCTCCTAAAAAATACAGTTGAAGGACACTTAAGATTACTTGGAATGTATGCACTTCTGTTCCGTTTTGTAGCTTTTAAGTCTCGGTCCTTAAGGTTTAAACAAATATTCCCTTTCAGATGGACAATTAATAATTCATCAGAGGTTTCCAAGTGTTTGTGGGCATAGTGATTCTGAAACTGTAATTTTGGTTTAGTCCTTAAAAAACAAGAGAGAGAACATAACACACATTTAAATCTAAAATAAAAAAATTTTGGACATTGCTAAAACTTCTATTCTTTGGAGTTACAGTCATGTGAAATTATTGTCTGTGTATTAAGAAAAAACAGTTTTCTTGCTTGAATTGGAACTATTAGGTAATAGGTTCTCAAGTTGTTATCTGGGGACAAAATTCAGGCGTTGGTGAACTTGCTTGGAAATAATGTTGTCTTTACTTTCACTGACTTTAGATTGGAATTTAGCAATTCCTTCACTTGTGAACATAGCAACAAGCCCAGTAGAGTCAGCTATACCTATAATTTTATTGCCAGTGGAAAGGAGATGTCTGATATCTTATTGTTTGTTTCAGATATTTCAGAATATCATTGTGTTCATCTCTTGCTCAAAATTACATATTAGATATTAGGTCAGTTGCTGGATCTGTTAAGTCATATGCAACGTATTTTTAAATTATTTGATAATTATGTTTTTCAATATAACTTATTTTCAATACAGGGTCTTACTCTGTATCATACATTGGTCTTAAACTCACTGTGGAGATCAGGCTGGCCTCAGACTCAAAGCAGTCCTCCTGCCTCAGCCTTCTGAGTGCTGGGATTATTGGCATGTGCTACCATGCCCAGTTTATGGGATGCAAGAGAATTGAACTCAGGGTCTTAGAATTGCGAGGCAGGCACTGTGACCTTGTGCTATTCCTCCAGTGATTTAAAAAAAAAAATTGGTACGTGCTTTATCTTACACATTTACTAAAATTCTACCAAGAAGGAATCCAGTCCATAGGTTTCACTAGACTGATAAAGTCTGCTGTAAAAACAGAATGAGTCATAGCACTGTCTATTATTCGGCTTGATTAAGATCTTTTTGTTTCTAAATATTTTGTTTTCTTTTTGAGGTATTTCTCTTAAATGAATTGTTTTTCATTCTGTATTTTTTAACTACAGCTGACTCCACCGGAACCCATTCTCTATATACAACATACAAAGACTATGAAATCATGTTCCATGTTTCTACCATGCTGCCATACACACCTAATAACAAGCAACAGGTAAGAAAAACTTGTGTTATGTGTGCTTTCTCCCTAATTTCCTTTTCCTCTGAAGCCTAAGTGGCAAATTTGTAAAATCCGAAACCAAAATTTACTGTTGCACCTGTCTCAACAGCAGGTTGCATTGTGGGAAGTAAGGAAGAACAAATGAGCTAAAAACAAACGAAGAGACACAAATTCTAGGTTAAGAGCCAGCTGGATGGCTTTGTGCGTTAATCATTTGCTTTTCACCCACGGGGAATGAGCCTTTCATGAAATCTGAAGAGAACAAGTTGAAATCATGGTGATTAGATGACTCTGCGGGGGTTACAGAGAACTTACAGGAACACTCAGGAGGAAGTTTCATCCCAAGAGGCTAATGCACAAAGCAGGAGTGTGCTGGGGTTTCATTTAGACTTCCAAGGATGGTTAGTACGCTACCTCACATGAAAGTCAAGGTAAATGTTAGTGGAATCTCAGGTGGTGGTTCTGAACATGTTGGTCATCAGGAGAGACAGCTGTGTGGGTATATCACAAAGTCTTTCTGAGAGCCTGAAGTGCAGTGGTGCTACAGTGTGAAAACTAGGAGGTGGCAGATTCTTGCAGACCAAAATGGAAACCGGCTGTATTGTTTAGAGAATATGTGGTAGTTGTTACATTTCAGAATAAATGATGCTGAACTGAAATTTAGGAGAAAGAACTAACAAACTCATTTTCATGGCTGCTACAAACCTGAGCAGTCTGGTTTTACTTCTGACCTCAAAATGGATAATAATTTTTGTTGTTATCAGCTGTTGTGCTGACACAGGACAGCTGCAGAGTGAATCACATCCTGTTTTACAAAATATAACCAAACACTGATCTAATCTAACATTTCATCACATCAGGGTTTATTAAATCACAAATCTAGGTAATAAAATCTTGCCTTTAATAATTACTGTAGTAATCAAACATAAGAAAGAAACAAAGCAGTGATTCAGATACAGATCTGAAGGTGCCTGTTTTGTGATCAGCTCTCTGGTCTGCACTTGGTTGTCAGCTGACTCTTGCAAACTCCAAGTTCTGTATTTCCCTCAGAAAAACACTGTGCTAAGGAAGGTATGTTAGAATCCCCATTCTGCCTCGTAAGTAGATTTAAAAATTAGGAATATTAACAAGTGATCTTTAAAGTGGAGATAAAGTCTTACTCTACGTGATTACTCCACAGAGAAAGATGAGATTTGGCAGGGTAAATTAATTGGATTATTAATAAACTGGATTAGATTTTTTTCTAACTAAAGAATTGGATGTCTAGGCAACCTAAGATTGACATTTAAATTTTCAACTAAATTATTTAATATTGGGAGTCTATTCAAGGAAGAAATGTTATGGTCATAAGTCAGAATGAGAGCAATTAGTGAGGCTACATATTAAGAAATTTCATTTTTTAGTAAATGCATTTACTTTGTTTTGTATAGATGATTTTATGTTTGGAAAAATGAAAAATATTTAAAATCTCCTTTGCTTGCATTTTTAATAATAGTCATTATATTGCATAAAGTGAATAAATGGGTTCGTTTCTACTTATGTCTTTCATTAAAACAATTTGATATATCAAAGACATGTTGAAGAAAAAATGACATTGCATGAAAAAATAAGTAATGGTATCTGTGCAAGAATGGCATGTGATACATAGATAAGTAGTTGTTTTGTTATGCCCTCAATCCAGATTGTATTAACAATCTTTAATTGTTGGTATATTCTGTAAAGCAGTAAGTGCAAACCAGCCTTTATTTCCATAGTAGCCTGATTATATATCATATTAGAAATGTACTAAACTGCTTTACTGGAGGATAATTGTGAATGCTTCAAATTTCTGGGCTTAAAAGTACATTTTCCAAGCAATCCAACTCCCAATTCTCAATCCTAATCTAAAAGACTATTGTTCCTTCCTGATTTTATTGGTATATAATTGTATGCCTATTGTCACTAGACTATTAAAAGAAGTTTAATTAGGGTAATCCTTTGCCCAGTGAAGAGTTTGTGTAAATGTCACATTTTTTTTCTCTTTCAAGAACTTAAATAAATGTCAGAGATAAAATTTTATTCCATATTTCTTTACGCTGTTGAATTAAACTATGTTATAAAACCTTCCTGAAATCTAGCATGTTTTGGGGTACCTAAGTTTGAAAAGCATCTGTACGGAATAACCATTTAACAAAACAGAACGTGATCTTAAGCAATTTTCACTCTAAAGAGCTATTTGAACCTAAAATTTAACCTGCTTTTAAATCTTTACTGCATTGTAGAATATTATTCTTAATTTGTAACACAAAACGTCTATCAGATCATCTTAGCCATGTTCTCTTTAAATGAAGGCAGTTAAACCGCAGCATAAGTCGCTTGTAGTACTTGAGCTGTTCTCATCTCCGAATGTCTTCCCGGTGGCAGTTTCTTTCTTACATAGAAATGGAACAAGTATGTGGAGATGCTGGGACTTGACATACAATGCCAGCTATTGTTAGATCTATTTGGATGGCTATATATTTTAATGCAAATTTCAGGATATTCATTTCTGTACTCTTCCTTGTGAGAATGATAAGAGGCTAAAACACTGTCAGTAACTGTACATCACACACCCTTGTGTGCACTGACTAGTAATGAAGGCTTCAAACATAGTTGTGTAAGGGACTTGGGAGGGAAATCAGAACCGTGTCATTTATGTCGGCTGCTGAATTTTTCTTGTAGCTCCTACGGAAGCGGCACATTGGAAATGACATTGTAACAATCGTTTTCCAAGAGCCTGGAGCACAGCCATTCAGCCCGAAAAACATCAGATCCCACTTTCAGCATGTTTTTGTCATTGTCAGGGCTCACAACCCCTGCACCGACAGTGTCTGTTATAGGTATGTATTGGTGTTGCTGGGGTGGCCATGGGTCGTTGGCTGACTGTCCAGCAGAGGCCACACCCTGTCCAGTTCAGCTCTCTGAAGTAGCAGTGAGAAGTCTATCACTGTTTGGTTTTGTCTTCATATTGTGGATGCAGTTAGGTGAATCCACATTGCATAGCCTGGTGGCGCTGGCATTCTCCAGGCTTGTTGGTCAGACACCTGCCGTCTCCATTTGTACCGCCTCCTTAGGTGACTTCTTCGACCCTGCCATCTGGTCACTCACCAAATAATCACTCATACTGCTAATAATTTTATGTGCACAGCAATAGCAGACAAGAAGAAGTGTAAGAAGGAGGGGAAAGAAGTTCATTTTTAAAAATTACTATTATTAACAAAGCCCAAATCCTTGCTTAAGGTTAATTTGATTCAGTCTAACAATTCTAAATACCAGCTTAATAGGCATTCTTATGCCTTATTAGCATTGTTCAGATTATTGTGATGTCACTCATTAATCTAGTCTCATGAGTGTCCAGATTCAGGCTTTTCCAGAAGGAGTTGATGTAGGAACCTGTGATGGTGCCTTGGTGTGGATGAATTGCCAAGAAATATAAGGATATTCTAGCATATCTGAAATGAAATATGAAAATCCACACTCGAAATCTGGCTGGTATGACCAAGAAATAGAAGTCATGAAATTTTAATTAATGTAATTATTTTTGAGACAGTGTCTCACTCTCAAGTCCAGGTTGGTCCTGAACTCACTATTTAGCCGGCTTGAAACTCACGGCAGTTCTCCTGCTTCAGCTTTCCAAGTGCTGAGATTATAGACTTCTACCAACTGGCCTGGCTTATGTGGTGCTAGGGAATCGAACTTGGGTACTTAACGCTTGACTTTTCACTTGCTAGGCAAGCACTTTAACCGCTGAGCCATTCCTTCAGCCCTAAACAAAGCCTTAAAGAAGAAACTTTCTTTACAAGAACCTGTGTGGTTTTCCACTCCCTGAACTCCCTGGTGTCCATTCAAAAAATATTCGTCTTTCTGTCTACAAAATAGAATGAGATCCTTTGCAAAAGTCCTGTAGGTAGTAAATTTCAAGTGAACAGGGTATCCTTTAAATCCATCACACTCATAGTAGAATTTTCTGTACTTATTTGTTCTCCAACTACCCATGCAGCTTTCAGAAAGCACATTTGTGGTGAGAAGCTTCAGGTTAGGCTCCCACTGAGGGGATTTCCAAACTTGAAGCCTAGGAAACTGCAGACCCCCTGGTCACGGGTATTTACGTGGAGCAGCATCTGAGAAGTTCTAGAGCAACAACCACTGCTAGCTGACCTCGGACAAGTTGCCTGGCCACCTTGTGCTTCAGTCTCATCATCTGAAGATGAGGTTAAACAAAATACCTACCCTGATAAGTTTTAAAGACCAAATATGCCAGACATAAATCAGCTAGAATAATACTGAGCTTATAAGAGTGCAACGTGTGTGGTACTATGATAGAGCAAAGATGGTGGCAGTGAGCAGCAGTCCAAAGTAACCTTTGCTTTTGTTGCCTAAACCACATTTGCTTTTCTTCTGGAATTCATCTATATTACCCCTATAATTAGACATTTGTGAATATCACAGACTCATTTTCAGTCTGGGCCAGCCACCTTATTTGTAGATATGAGTAGCGATATTACTTCAAAAACGGATATCCACAATTATCAAAGCTAACCAATTCAAATCTTAGGGATGGGGGCTAGAGGAATAGCTCAGCAGTTAAAGTGTTTGTCTAGCAAGTGCTATGCAAGTGCTGTATACTCCAGTTTGATTCTCCAGCACCGCATAAGCCAGGCATGGTGGTACACACCTGTAATCCCAGCACTCAGAACGCTGAAGCAGGCGGATTTTCCTGAGTCCAAGGCCAGCCTGGACTATATAGTGAGTTCAAAATCAGCCTGGACTACAGAGTGAGACCCTATCTCAAAAAAAAAAAAAAAAAAAAAATCCTAAGCCTGAGGAGAGGCCAAACTTTCTCATTTGGGAGGGCTCAAGTATATACCAGACACAGATTGCTGAGGAAAGAAAAGGTTTGTCCCACTGCTTTTTTGCCCTTTTGGCAATTCTCAGCTCTCTCCCCCATCAGGTTATTTACTTTTATATTTTAATTTATTGCCTAGAGAACTTTTTTTTAACTCCCTGATGTGATGCTGTGGGACCTTTGATAGGATTAAAATCCTGAATGCCCCTGTTCATGGTACATGTATATGTCTAGAATTTTCTAGTTGCCGCGCTTATCTGAAGACTCAGTGCATTGTTTCTTAGCAGCTTTGAATTTTGGCCATTCATAAGTCCAAGAGAACATATGTCGGAAACATCACTGAGAGAAGTCATAAGAAATTATAAAGTAATGGTCTTTTTCTACTATAAACTTTAGTTCTCAAGTTTCTCCTGACCTCAAATGAGCAGGGCATGTTTCCTGGATATGTAGGATGTCAGCAGGTGTCTGGAGACCCAAAGTAAATAGGAGCACTTCTCTCTGCATCTTAATGGGGTTGGGTTGGGGTTTATTTTCTCATGAAAATAAATGTATTATGAAATAGAATTTTAAAATTGTATCAATTTTTACATAAAGGGGCTGGGGGAATGACTCAGTGATGAGGGCACTTGCTTAAGACGCCCAAGGCCCTGGATGTGATTTCCCAGTGTCATATGCTAGCTGGGCGTGGTGGCACATGCCTGTAATCCCTGCATGTGAGTTCAGGACCAACTTGGACTCAGACTGAGACCTTACCTCAAAAAAATTTTTAAATAATAAGAAAATACTCATAGCTGTAAGTTTCCTCCTTACCTTATCCACTCCCCAGACTACTACTTCATGGTAGAAAAATTTAGAGATACATTGATTTATTCTAATTTTATGCAAGTCTAATTAAACTCTTTCCTAATTGATATGGCTAGAGTAATCTAGGGAATGGAGAGAGTATTGGGATTTTTGAGAAAAGGTAGCTTTGTAGCTCAGGCTGTCCTCAAACTTGGGATCCTCCTGCTTGTCCCCCTGAGTGTTGAGATGACAAGTGTGTGCCACAATGCCTGGCTTAATTTTTTGTTGTTGTTTTGGATCACTTAAAATATCTTGATCCCCAGTTCTTTCTACTGTTAGCCTTCTGTGTTTACTTACTGGCACATATAAAGTCATTTTTTTCAAGGAAGCATATTTTTATTGTAATATATAGAAGCATAGGGTCAATACATGTGGAAGTTATAAGGCCATTGAACAAAATGGGATTCGGTGTGTGTCTTAGAGCCCAAATGGCCAGAACTCAATAGCAACATGAGGGATAATTTAGGAATGGTCAGTGGCATGTACAGAAGCACAGAGACAGGAGAGGGTGGACAGTCAGGAGGCCTGGGAACACTGAGCTGTCACAGAGTAGCTCTGTATATTTAGAGTTTTAGGAAAATTTACGCAGTGTCATCATGCAAAGTAAGTTTTACACAGAGAAATTTTGAGGTTGTTGTTACCTATTTTTCCTTTTTTAATATTTTTTTAATCTAGTACTTACATATGTAAGGCACTATTCTCAGCCTTGGGATTTAACAGAAAAGCAAAGAAAAAAAATTTTGCATTGGATACATAAAGCCTTGTAATGATGTGTTGTAATACCTCCCTGGGGGCTGAAAACTATGTATTTCTTTTTTTTTTTTTTAATGCTAGAAACCAGTTAACCTTGAGTAGTCATTTTATAGCCAGTAGCCAGGGACTCAGAAATCAGTCATGAAGTCTGATATTAAGGCCTACTCTGAAACTGTTAAGAGAGCCCCCAAGTCTCTATTATTTTATTTGTATCATTACAGTGAGCTTAATTGCCTGGTCCAGCTGATGGAGCAGATTAGAAGCAGCAGATCAAAAAGATGAAGGAGTTGTCAAGGACAGGAATGTACTGAAAGCATCAATATGTGTTTATTGTTAGAGGGGATGCAGAAAAACTGTTCTCATCAAAGATACAAATTCAATAAGCATGGCAGCCTGGGGTCATTGGACTTCAAAGGGAACAACCAAATATATACCTACTCCTCAGGGCTTCACTCTGTAAGAACACGCTGCAGTGTATCACCATTTCTCAAAAACTAATGCATTAATAAATGTAGTATTGATTGTCAAGGGCTACAAATACCACAAAAAGAGACAAATGTGTGCTTCCTAATGGAAGCCTTCAACTGTGAATTAGTCTTGCCCCTCCCCCAAATTAAATTTGAATTGGATTCAAGCCTCTAGACCAGCCAATTTGTGGGAAATGCAAAAGAGGGAACCTGTTTGTGGTCTGCAAAATCCAGACTGGCCAACCCTAGATAATAAAGAGCTGAGAGAAGTGGAGAGTAACTCTATTGAAAAAAAACAAGTTAGGATAATTAATTACAATGTATAGAGCTTACTGAGATCCTAATTTAGACTAAAGAACACAAAATCCTAAGATGTCCTAAACAATTGGAAATTTGACTATTGACTAACTCCCTCTCAGTAACTTTTAATGAAATTAAAGAATTATGTTATTATTGATTGAAAAACTAGGATATTAAGTTACTTATTAGTTATTTTGAGTCTTCAAAACAAATGTTATTCTCAGTAGCTACACTTAGGAAGGTAAGGATATAGATTACTTCTCTCAGAAGTTTCCCTTTTCAGTGATTGAAATACTGTCAGTTCATAGGAGGTAGCACAAAAAGCACATGGAATTAGACCGAGTTTTGAAATGTCTTACCATGTCTTACCATGTCTGTGCCATGGAATATTGCTTGGTACCTACTTAAAATTCATTATTAAGCAAAATCAGGGGTGTGTGGTATGTTCAGTTTATATATCCTATGTGTCCTCTTTTCTTCTCAGAAAAAAATCAGGGTTCGTCTAAAAAGAAAAGACCAAACAGAATGGGTCAGATGATAGAAATGTCTTTCAGGAGGTCACACCATAATAAATCTACATCTTTATTTTTCAGTCCAGGCAACCTGTGTACATCAAAAATCTGAATATTTTTAATCTTTGTGCTTAAAACCACTTAGGGAAAAGTTTAGACTCCCTTCAGAGCCTGTTGCAGGAGATCCTTCAGGTCTGGCTCTGTCTCCTCCAGAGCTGCCTGACCAGCCTTCCCTCTGCCTGTACCTACTATGATGGGGTGGTTTCATTTCTCCAGAACATATGTGCTGCCCTCTTCTGTATATGCTGCCCACTGGGCCATCCGCCTCTCTCTCTTCCTCATCTGATGACTACCACTTTGCTCTTCTCTACGAAGACTCCTTTGACTCTCCAGGGCAAGCAGTCCTGGGCATTGGCAGTAACACCAGGACCTTCTCCAGCATGGTACTCAAATCAGTGGAAGTAGTCCCCACCAGACTGACTTTTGGAGGGGTGAGGCTGTGGCATACTCACATCATCAACACTAGCACTGCCTCTATTTCCTCAACCTGCAAGACTTTTATTTTAAGTTCTCTCTTTTAAATGTTGATGCCAGAATACTTACTTTAGCCCATGCAGTTCAAATATTGGTGATAGCTAAATTTAGGAATAACAGTTTCATGAATCAGGTGTCATAACTTTATAATTCAATTTTTTCTTGTGTTTTCTAACATTCTTAAAGATGTGGAAGGCCTGGTTACTAACAACAAATAGATGTAAATGGTGCTTTGTTATGAAATATCATGCATTTTGTTTAACAATCAAAACTTAAGAATCAAATTAAAATATAAAAATCAATTTCCTTGTCCCCCCCAAAAAAAATTTAGCACCATTAGCATAGTGCCTGGCATGGAGGAGGAGCTTAGTGAGTATCACCAGAGGACTGAGTACCATTAGAAAAAGTTCCCCAGATAGGATGTGTAGCACATGTGTATTCTACCACTGGTCTTTCCTGACCTTTGCCCAGGTCTTTTTTCTTAGAAAGATTGCCGTGGTGGCATTCTGACTCATGAAGGGAGACTTCTCCACCATCAGGATGTTTATCATATACCGTCTTATCTCTACCACCTAGATGTCACTATCCTTTTAAATTTAGTCTGGGACTTATTACTGTTTCCTTTTTGTTTTCAATGCTTGAGTGTCTTAGCCTTCTTTTTTCCATTGAGACTTGTATTCAGAGGTTTTAGGAGCATTCCTTCCTATCAGTGTGAAATCAGCTTTGGGTATCAAGACCATTGTTTCATTAGAGAACTTTTATGCCAGCAATTTTTAAAGCAATTGTTATGGCTGTAATCAACTAGACTAGCCTAACAGTGGTCTCTTGGGCCATGACAGTCAGGTAGATGGTCCCTAAAACTAAGTACTTTGTGGTGGATGTTTGAATACCTTTCTTCACAGGGAATGGTGTGGTCTTGTCTTACAGTATTGTGTGGCTCTTTGTTGGTGGTTAAAAGTTGAACTTTCACCCTGGCATTTTCTGACAACTGTGTTCAAATCATCTAATTTCTCTGCAGCTAACTCCTGGAGAAGTAAAAGATTTGTAACAGCTGTGTACACAAAAGTAACCACGAGACACCTTCCTGGTTCCTCTCATTCTCAAAGATTTTGGAGAACATATTTTTAGGTCAGAATAAATACAGATCTTCTTTGGTAAAATTCAAGATTGAGCAGAATTTTATGATGAAATTCAAAGCCAGGTGTAGGGGTCCAGCCTATAATCTCAGTTACTCAGGAGGCTAAGGAC
Organism: Ctenodactylus gundi; assembly: GCA_004027205.1. Taxonomy (NCBI): domain Eukaryota; kingdom Metazoa; phylum Chordata; class Mammalia; order Rodentia; family Ctenodactylidae; genus Ctenodactylus; species Ctenodactylus gundi. The sequence continues at coordinate 331,840 of PVKB01001137.1, read as the reverse complement.
AGAAGGATTGTTGAGTTTAAAGAAAGCCTGGCCAACTGACTGGTACCTTGAGTCAAAGTAGTTTTGAAAGGCTGGGGTTGTAGATTAGTGGTAGAGAGCTTGTCAGCATGCCATGGCCCTGATTTTGATCCCCAGTGCCAAACATCAGAACGGGAAACCTCAAGACTTTTGGAAGAGTTTGAGGAGCACCACCTTTTTCAAGTTCCTTTCTGTTGTTAATTTTTCCATCTGCTTGATCCTGAGTCCTGTCATCTAGATAGTATCTTCTTTTAAATTTGTAAAATTTGTACTAGGCTCTTCCCATCCCCCTCTTCCTGTTTCTTTTCTTCAATAAAGGGTCTTACTTAAGTTGCCCTGGCTGAGCAGCTTGATATCCTCCTGCCCCAGCCTCCTAGAGTGCTATAATTATGGTCTGTCTAATATCTTAATGCTGGGTGAGTAAGGCATGGTATAATTTTAAAGAATGCATTACTTCTAAGATACAGTATTGCAAATGAGGCTCAAGAAAGAATGGCCAAACAGTAACCCTTTGAAACTTGCTTTTAAAAATACCAAGAACTGGGCTGCAGGCATAGCTCAGCAGTTAGAGCAGTTGCCTACTTTCCCAGCATCACATAAACTGGGCATGGTGGTGCACACCTTTAATCCCAGCACTTGGGAGGCTGATGGAGGAGGACTGCTGTGACTTCATGGCCAGCTTAGGCTATATTCTGAGTTCAGGACCAACCTGTACTATAGAGTGTGACCCTTCTCAAAATTATCTATAAATAAAATGTCTTAAGTATTCATATATAACAAACCAAATTCTGGAATGGGCTCTTTTGAAATCAAGGCAGAATACTCTAGGCCAAACCAGGCTTTATTGTCAAGAGTTCAGAGTTTGTGGCATCTAAAATACTGAGGTCTTAACCTTGTCGAAACCTTGAAAGTAAGACGTTCAAAATAAAACTCACTCTGAAAGGAGTCTTCTCAAGGGCGTCATCTGCCTCATCTTCTGTGGTAAGGATTCTGTTTCTAATAATGCAGAGCTGATCTTAGTGTCTGTATCATTTGTCTCGCTACCATGGTGAGTCACTGATAATTACATGTTAAAGATTCAGTTTCTTTCCCTCAGTTCCTTCTAGAAACTTGTAATTATCAGTAAGTTTTCAGTAGATGTTTGTCTCAAGTTCTGTCACTTAGTAAATCTGTAGAAAACCAGTGGCCCTAGGGGCAAGTGGCTAGATGGCTCTCATAAACACCCCCTTCAAGTGTGGTCCTCTCCTTATTTAAAATGAAATCACAGCTGTTTCCTGAAAAAGAATAACAGTTTGAGTGAAATTAACAAGAGAAGAATTTGCCAGTTTCAAAATGAAAGATACTGATATTTCAGGATTCTCACAGGATTCCTCTTAGAAAATGAAGCAAATCAGAATTTCAGCATATTTTGCTTGACTTAAGAAGTAAAAAATAACATGACCAAATTAAAATTATACAACTGTCAGCATTCCAGCTTGGTAGTTCACAGAAGACAAGAAAAGTTGGCATTCTAATAGTGGTGTACCTAGGCTGCAGTGTGTGCACATGGAGAGCCCAGTGAGGTCTCTTCTCTGGTAGGAAATGGAGCACTGCTTGCCGCCTTTCTTCGTCGCAAAGTGAGCCAGGTACTCTTTTATTTTTTTTTTAACACAACATGTAAAACCCAACACTCATAGTGACATCTTCTGACAATATAGCTTCTCTACTTCACCAAAATGTAATTCGGGTCCTAAAATTTTTTATTTTATTTATCCTGTTTTCATAACATCATTTTTCAAAAAGCAAAGCTGAATACTTTAAAACAAACCTTTCTTAAAATAAATAAAACATGAAACAGAGCTCTTAAATTTAATTTGCAAGGTGAATAATATCTAGTTACGTCTTTTCTATTCTAGAACTTTAAGTGCTACATTTTATATTGGTTCCCTAATGATGCAGTGCATAATTGACTTTTAAGTCATTTGCAAAGAGGGATGTTTGCTGTGTTAATATAATTTTGAGCCACATTGAACTTGGTTGAGGGTGTCACATGTAACCTTGGAGCATGATAAAAACACACCCTTTAGTTTTCCACCTAACCTCTATTATTGTTGTTTTAAGAAATTGAATATTTTTGTTTGAGATTAAAGTCAGTAGGATATTACAGATGTTTATATGGTCCTTAGGCCAATTTTTAGCAATAAATACACAGAAGAAATTATAGAAATATGTTAGTCTTGCTTAAAGGAATGAAAGAACAAAAATATGTTTCTCACAAGTAGATTATCTGAATCTCATAGCAAAAGTAGAGAATTTAGACCAAAGAACAGCTCAGTTTAAAAATATGTTAAGTGAGACATAATTATGCACACCTGTAGCGCCATCACTCTGGGAGAATGAAGCAGGAGGATCACCGGTTGGGTCTTTGGCTTGGGCAATTTATCGACTTTGGAAGACCCTGTCTCAAAAGATTAAAGGAGTGGAAATGTAACTTAGAAAGCAATGGATCAATCTCCAGGAGTCATCCACTCCTCTCTCTCAAAAAAAAAAAAGTGTGTGTTTCTGAGCTGAGGATTAAACCCAAGAACTGACGCTTGCTAGGCGGGAACTGTACCTCCGAGCTTTAGCTTCTGAAATTTTCATCATAAGACACCTGCTTATAGGCATCTTCTAAACTAGAAGACACGTTTGCATTCTTACAAGAATTGTGCTTATTTTGCAAGGTTACGTGATTGTAAGAATTACCCCCAAATAATCTGTAAATGTTTAAAACAAGTTTTATTTTATGCAGAATATTACAGTAATTTTTTCTTTTTTCCCCAATTATATTAGTATATATATGTGATACAGTGATTACATTGAGCTTGAGTATTTTGTACACATATACGTGTCAACAGTGCAGTCCCGTACTCTATCCCCTTTTGGCCCTCTGCTTCCTCCGCTGTCCCCCCTGACTCCCACTATCACACCCATTTGGCTCTAGAAACTGCCTGTATTCTGGGTTTCTCATACAAGAGAAATCGTGCAATATTTACCCTTCAGAGTTTGGCTCACTTCACTAATCATGACGATGTCACGTTTCACCCATTAACCTACAGAAGTCTCAAATTTATTTGTCTAATTTATGGAAGAGTAGTTTGTTGTGTACTTACACTAGTTTTATATCCATTGATATGTTGATGAATATTTGATGTCTTCTACAATTTAGTTATTAATTGTGCAGCTATAAATGTGGGTATACAATACATGCATCTCTGTTATACATTCCTTTTAATTCTTCTGGAATATAGTAATTTTTTCATAGAGTATAGTTATTCTTTCAGCTAAAGAAATAATTTTATCTTTAAACTTTTTAAATCTTTTTTTTTCCATTTGGCGTAGAGAAAAAATAAAAAGCCTAAATGGGTTTCTTGTGGAAAATGAGTAGTACTTTGACCCTTGAGAAGTGTCTTTGTCTTTTCCTTTTCCCTGCAGTGCCAGAATTGAATACAGGGTCTCTCACACATGCTAGTCCCTGTAGCACTAAGCTACACTCCCAACCCTTTTTTTTGAAAATGTATCTTATTCTCTTGTTTGGAGTCTGAGAAATGACGTGTCTTTCACTTTTATCTGTGTTTTATCCTTCAGTGTCGCTGTCACCAGGTCCAGAGATGTGCCTTCCTTTGGACCTCCCATCCCTAAAGGGGTCACTTTCCCCAAGTCAAATGTATTCAGGGACTTCCTCTTGGCCAAAGTGATTAATGCAGAAAATGCTGCTCATAAATCAGAAAAATTTCGGGCCATGGCAACTCGGACACGCCAGGAATACCTAAAAGATCTGGCAGAAAAGAATGTCACCAACACCCCTATTGACCCCTCTGGCAAGTTTCCATTCATCTCTCTAGCCTCCAAAAAGAAGGAAAAGTCCAAGCCGTATCCAGGAGCTGAGCTCAGCAGCATGGGGGCCATCGTGTGGGCAGTCCGGGCCAAAGACTACAACACAGCCATGGAAATAGACTGCCTCCTGGGAGTCTCCAATGAGTTCATCGTCCTCATTGAGCAGGAAACAAAGAGTGTGGTTTTCAATTGCTCCTGCAGAGATGTCATAGGCTGGACTTCAACTGACACCAGCCTCAAAATCTTCTATGAGCGAGGAGAGTGTGTTTCCGTGGAGAGTTTCGTTAGCAGTGAGGACATCAAAGAGATTGTCAGAAGGTTGCAGGTGAGTCTCTTCCTTCCGCACACTCAGTGCAGTTTCTCTTTCAGCACATTTTCAGCACAGACTGGAGCCCTGTTACCAAAGTTTCAACTGTCTTATTAGCTCCCCTGGAAACTTCTTCTAATCCTATGTTTTCCATCATTTATTCAGAAAAGTAGCAGAGCAAACTGGGGAGGACACATTTATTATTTGCTTGGAAAGTTATTTGCTTGTGAGCTGATCCACTACCTTGATGACTGATGTTGTAGCAGCCCAGCCAGTCTGGTGTAGTGGTTGAAAAGAGTTGTTTTGAGTGTGTGCTGCCTTGACTTTTAAAGGGTGAGCTAAGGAGCAGACTAGTTCTCTTTGTTGCCAGCCCCCTGTAGATCTCTATTAGAGTTTGCCTTTAACTTCAGGGGAGCCCTGTAGCTCCTTTAGTTCAGTGTGCTCCTCTGGCCTAGTGAGTAGAGGCTAGTGAAGGGGAAGTAACTGGCCTGCTGTGCAGCTGGCAGGAAGGTACTCAGAAATAACTGTGCTTGTGATTTTTTTCTACTTTCCTATATACCACTTAAAAATCATGTGGCATTAAACCCCAGTACCTTTGTCTTCCTTGTCTAGTTTGTGTCAAAAGGCTGTGAGTCGGTGGAAATGACCCTGCGAAGAAATGGGCTAGGACAGCTTGGCTTCCATGTCAACTATGAGGGCATTGTGGCAGACGTGGAGCCCTATGGCTATGCCTGGCAGGCTGGGCTGAGGCAGGGCAGCCGCTTGGTGGAGATCTGCAAGGTAGCCGTGGCCACCCTTAGCCATGAGCAGATGATTGACCTCCTGAGGACATCTGTCACCGTGAAAGTCGTCATCATTCCTCCCCACGATGATTGCACCCCACGGAGGTAGGTCTGAGCTGGCAGCTGAGCCTGAGACTAGGGAACAGGGTTTAGGTACCATGTAGAACATCTCCTAGCAGGTAGGTAGGGAACAAAGGACTGTTAAGAACAGTAGGCTATGCAGAGTGCCAGAAGTTCCTTCTGTGGCAAGTGTGATGAATCGGGATGCAGCTCCTTTTTAGTCTATGGAAACAGCAGCTAGAAAGAATAGCTAACTGTGTCCGGTCCCAGGATTTATGTGTCTGGATTTGTAAGTTGCTGCCATAGACAGACAAGTCTTGTAATGCTCTTCTTAAGTATCTTGCTGTCATGGCAAGAAACATGGAGCACTTAGCATTTGCCACTCAGCATCCTCAACTGTCAGGCTTTTGTCTTTTATTTTCCATGACATTCAAATTCTTTCCTGTTTCACCCTGTTCTGTCCAGAATTCAAAGTATTGCTTTGAGCCCTGCCCTCTGGGCTTGGCCAGCTGGATGTGACTTGTAGGCTTTTCTCTGCCCACATTCATGTGAGCTGGGAATTGGCATCACATGAGCTGGTCCTTCTGGTGACACTTCGGCTGCTTGGTCTCCATCCTTCTCCCAGAGGGAGAGCTCAGGAGCTCCTCCTCGCCAGTCTTGCCAAGCCAGCAGCACTGTTGCAAATTTAATTTGTCTCTGGGGAAGATTCTTGATGGAACAAATTTAATCAACTATTTATTTTCTCCTTTGGGCTTACACATGCCATTCTTGCTGGTTTAAAAAAAAATCTATAATTTATTTAGGCATTATTTTCCAAGAATTTCTCTTAAGCTTTGGCAATTGATTTTTACATCTCCTAAAGTCAAGACAAATCCTTTATTCTATTTTCCTCCTAAAATGACCAGTCCTGTACCTAAGTGCTTGTGGACTTATGATTATCAGATTGTAGAATATAACTGTTATGACGGGTTGTGTCCTCTAAAAGGTAAGTAGCAGTGACATTGTAAATGTGCTTGATTTATAGCCTGGAATGGGAATGGTATTTCCTAGTGCTGCTTATCTCTTAAGTGGTCCAGGAATTATGTAGGTAGGTCAGCATACAGTAAAATTTCTTAGAAAATTTTAAGAAATACTCTCTTTTAGATGATTAGTTTTGGAAAACCGAGAAAATCAATGCATATTTTCATGTAGTTTTGGGCTGGGAGTGTGCTCTGAACTGACCCAACATGAATCCTTACATAGGTTAGGAGATCTAATAAACCCTCTTTGGCTTTTCTGCTTTCCTCAGGTACATCATCATCCATATTAATGGATTAATGAATTAATACACTGCACTGATATTTAAAGTGTGATGCAGCGGGGCTCAGGGAGGCAGCTGGATTCTTTGCCCTCACTCCTCTACTTTTCTTCTGTGCATTGATCTTTCTGGCTGGGCATTTATAAACTGGATTTTTAAAAAAATCAAGTTTTGTGCATTGTTAATCTTACCTACACACCATAAGCATTATGGATACTACATTGACCTCGTAAATGGAGCCACCTTACCTGCTCCAAGTTCTGTTCCTTATTTCTAGGTTCCTATGTCTGCATAGTGGTGGAGAGGGAGAGGGGCTGGTGTGCCTGTGGAGAGAACGAGGTAACATCACTGACACGGAAATTACGAATGGTTGTTACTGGAAAGATACATCAGCTGGTCAGGCCCTGAGTAGGCATCTGGGGACAAGAAGGGGGTTGTCTGCACCAGGGTCCTAGGCCAGATTAATCGTCCTGGTGTAATGGCAAAAACAATGTTCACTGAATATTTTACTTTAATGTGACAGGCCCTGGTAGGAAGTACTGTCATATGGATTTATGTATTTAATCCTTACAAGGAAACTAAGACAGGGCTTAGTAATGTCTCGAACTCATCTAGCAAAGTCATGTCTAACTTTGGAGTCTCAGTCCCTACACTGCTGCTCTGTGTACTTCTGTAGCCCCCTGCAGTACACGCCAGAGTAGCCAGGGATATGCTGGTAAATTGTGTTCTGCTCAGTACGGTTAGGGATTGACGAGTAGTATGGCTGATTCCCATAGTATAATTAACCGCCACCACCACCACCACCACCACCACCACCACCCCCCCGCCAGTGACAACTATCAAGGTATGGAAAAATTGAGGTGGACAGGCAGCCTGCTCCTGCAGACCACTGTGGACAGCAACAGGACACACTACAAATGAGCCACATATCATCTTCTTCTCCCAGGAGTACTTGTGCCATTCCCTCATAGCCAGCCCTGCTGCCTGCACATGTTGGCAGGGTACTGGGATGGGCAGCTAGAAAAGCGCCCAGGGCCACATCCATTCTCTATCCCTTTCACTCGGGTTTCCATCCAAAAAAGCACTGTCAGACCTTCCTCCTATAGAAAGAACTTCAAAGGAAACCGTTGAAGCATTAACACCTTGTTATGGTTTCCGACAAAATAAGATAATGTTCTTCTGTCAGTTTTCCCTCTCCTCCACACTTCACACTCTCCTCCACACTTCACACTCCCACTGCTGTTTTCCTAGCAGCTAATTACTCTGTCCTTTGACTAGTCACTCTCTTCTTCTTTAGCCATTCCTTTTCCCAACAGCTGCAGTGGGAGAAATTCTGCTTCTACCGCTTGGGGCTGAACACAGAGTTCTCAGCTTGCTGGATCCTGGGAGGTCACAGCCCCCTGAGTTTCTCTGCTCAAACAGAAGAGCCATTCATTTTGAAGGGGCGGCTGCTTAAGGTATAGAAGCCGGTTTAGCAGCAACAAGATGGTGATGCTCAGCAAATGTAAGATAGATCTCTTACCCTTGTTCTTAGAATTAGTATGCAGTTGCTTCCAAACTACAAGGTGTTTAAGAAAAAAGGGAGGGATGGAGAGAGTTCCAGAAAATTTGTGAGCCCCTGTTGTCTGCTGGGCATTAAAAAAACTTCATGGCATCTTCATTTTCATTAAAGCTATGAGGAGAATGGAGCTTGGAGGATGCAGTAGCTGCCACAGAGGGGAAGGACGCTGCAGTGGAGGGAGTCTTGGGCACTTCCCCAGAAGACTTCCTCCCAGCAGGAGTGAGAAGGGCCCTCACCCTCCTTGTCACCACAGCCTCCTCATACCTAGGACATCTGGATCTTCAAAGTCTTTCTCTTTAAAAAAGGATAAATGCTTGACCTAACAGATTAAACTGAGGTGTTCTGAATGCTGTTGCGTGGGAGAGTCAAATCTGTGTTCTGAGGACCACGAGCCTACAGCTTTTAGAGAAAGTAATCAAGAGCCATTCGCGAGCTAAAAACAAATAAGTTAATAAAAAAGACCAAATTGCATATTGTGTGTATACGTGTGTGTCTGTGTGTGAGTACACGCTGGTGATGTGGAATTCAAAGTACCTTTTAAATAAGAAAAGATCACAGTGTTTCCTTTGCTTGAAAGCGCCAAAGCACACCAGTATTAGAATTCATCTGGTTTAAATCTCATTCCCATGACAAAGACCTTTGGGTTGAAATAAGTTCCATGTTTTTTTCTGACATAAAGGCACATGGTGTCTAGGGAAGAACTGTCCTCAGAGACTTTCCTGACTCGAGTCCAGTGTGGAGATGTTCTATTCCGTATACTGTTCTACCATTTCATCTAAGCTTATGCCTAGAATAAGGACAGTAATGAGAAATAAGAAATGAAAAGAGAAGGGCTGGCGGAGTGCCACATCAGTTAAAGCACTTGCCCAGCAAGCCCAAGGCTGTGAGCTAAATTCCCCAGCACCACATAAAGCCAGGTGTCATGGCGCACGCCTGTAATCCCAGCACTTGGGAGGCTGAGGCAGGAGGATTGCCCTAAGTTCAAGATGAGCCTGGGCTACATAGTGAATTCAGAACCAGCTTGAACTATAGAACAAGACTCTGTCTCAAAAAAAAAAAAAAAAGACAGAGAAAGAGTAAAAGACAAAAAAAAAGAGATGAAGTGGCTTCCTGATGGCCTTACAGTTTCAGCAAATCAGCATTGGTTAATGGAATTATACCAACAGAGCAGTCCTTTTCAATGGGCAGTATGAAAGTTGTTTTGTATAATAGGCTCTTCCTTGAGTGAGACATGGCAGTCATTGAAGCTGAAGGATGACTGGGGAGTTAGAATGGTGCTGTTTGGTGACTAGAATGAGGGTAACTTGCAGGTTAGATATATTCTTCGGGTTCAGACCCCAGCTCTATCACCCCCAGGACACTGTTTCCTCATCTACAGAGTAGAAGGATAGTATCTGTTTCATATAGTTGCTATAATGAGGTTAGATTGTGCCTGGACCATGGTGAGTTATGTGTATTAACTGTAGTTAACCACTTCAGACCTAAATTTTACTTCAAATGGAGTCATGAGCATTTATGCCTAGCATTAAAAGCTAGCTCTTGTCTTTGTTCTTCATTGTACTGTCCGATCTTAATTCCATTTTTAATCCTTGTGTTTTGCAAAGGTAAGTAAGAGACCAGGAAGCCAGTGAGTGGTTACCCTTAGCATGAAAGGCACTCAGAAATGGTGGGAGGCTGATGCTGAGCTCAGTGTAAAATGAGCATAAGATTTAGAAAAACATACAATATTTCAGTAATCTTTCAGTATTACTTATATGTTAAAATTATAACACTCTGGTGGATATATTTGATCAATTTCATTTTACTTTCTAATGTGTTTACTAGAATGTTTTTCACGTTTGTGGTCTATTTGTGTGGCTTGTATTCCACTTGTCTTAGACAAGGTTTTGGACCCTGCCTGCACTTGACCCTGTTTCTGACCCTCTTTCAATCTCCATAGTGCCTTAGAAAGGCTAGTTTCACTAGTGTTCTTTAATACCTCCTTTCCAAATCTTCCTATGTATTTCCCAATACTTGGAATTCCTTTTAAAAAATCACTTTCCACTTACGGAATTCCCACGTACACATGGAGCTCAAGCTTCAGTGGGAGAAAAACTCATCTGTCAGTCAAGTTAATAACACATAGTACTCCCGCCTCCATTGCTTAGATATAAAAACAAAGTAGGTTCCAGATTTTTGAAAGCTAAGGATTCTTTCAGATGGTGGCACAAAATAGGGTCAAAGCAACAAGGCATTTGTGCCTGTCATTAATTTTACTCAGACTGCTGCCTGAATCAGCCTTGCTTATGGGAAATACCTCTTTTTTTGGTAGTGGTAGGGGAAGGGAAGTTACATTCTTCCCTGGGGATTTAATAATTGCAGTATTTCTATAATTGAGGTTTTCCCACTCCTAAGCTAAATTTGGTTATGTAGATTTCAAAACATTTTCCAGCCTAACTTCTTGACACTTAAGATCCCAAAAAAGTGAGAACTATACCTGCTTTTAGGTCCTCCTCATCCATAATACAGAGTGTAAGGCATGAAAGCCAGTGGCTTGTGTCCTCCAAGGTCATGTGCTGGGGGTCAGCTCCTCTGTCCTGCTGTCCTTTGTTCCTTCAGCATTTTGTGATTCTGCTTTCTCCCAGCATAGCATTGGGGCCTGTTGGGTTTTAGGAATATCTCCTACTCAACAGTTGGGACTGAGTAAGGAAAACACTGGAATGATACTTTCTGGAGTTCTGGGTTTTAAAAGGAAAATTACTACAGAGCCCAAACGTTGAAAGAGGGTTAGAAACAGGATGAAGTTTTGGGTTCATTGTTCAGTGTTGATGCAAATCAGCCTGGTGTCACCAACCAGGAACAACACTGTTCACTGCTTCTCCCCTGTGGCTCCCTCTCACAGGAGTTGCTCAGAAACCTACCGCATGCCGGTGATGGAGTACAAAATGAACGAAGGCGTGTCATATGAATTCAAGTTTCCCTTTCGAAATAACAACAAATGGCAGCGGAATGCCAATAAGGGGCCTCTTGCACCTCCAGTCCCATCCCAGGTGCAGAGTCCCATGACCTCACGGCTGAATGCTGGGAAAGGAGATGGGAAGATGCCTCCTCCTGAACGAGCTAACATTCCTCGAAGCATCTCCAGTGATGGGCGCCCACTAGAGAGGCGGTGAGTATATCTTCAAAGATTTCCTTTAAGTATCCATCCCAAATTTAAATAACGGCAGATCCAGAAGTACTAGCTTTAGGCTTTGCCATATGCCAGTTGAAACCAAGAATAAAGCCAAGATGCAGGCAAGAGTGACTTCTGAAACATGGTATCATTCCAGAGCTGTAAGGATAAGCAGGAACATTCGAGCAGAGCATTTGGGTTCATGTAATGGTATTTGTGCTTTGCTCTTTAATTTCTATGTGATTATCAACAGAACATCACTGTGCACTTGGTGACCATATGGATTAGAATTTAGCTGACTGTTCAAAGTGATGCTAAGGGGCTGGGGACATAGCTTAATGGTTAAAACCTGTGCCTAGTATGCACAAGGCTCTGGGTTTCATCCCCCTAGCACCACATAGAAGTTAGCTGGGCATAGTTGTGCATCCCTGTAACCCTAGTGCTCCAGAGGCTGAGGCAGGATTGCCATAAGTTTGAGGCTAGCCTGGGCTACAATGTGAGTGCAGGACCAGCCTGGACTACAGAGTAAGACCCTGAAGAAGTTACAGTAATTATCGTTTTTGGCATTATTCATTGTTCAGGGGTAAGTACTGTGATCACAGGTATAGATTACAGGATTTTGATTGGATATCTCTCCTCACTTTATTAATAAAGAATCCTGAGAAAGGAAGACCAGAGCAGCATACTTCTTCCATTGCTCTGAAAGTAGAAGAAAGTGCTGTAGAGAAGATGTCATACAGTATAGGTTAAAATACTCAGCCTTGGGTTGACTACAAAAACGGGGCAGGGACTGAGATATCCTGGAATGTAAGATGTGTTGTTAAATTGGAAGTCATAGGAGATTTCCTTATGAAAAGTAACTAGCTAACAGTCCTTGAGTGCACAACAACTTTGTGCATGGAGTTATTTTCAAGATGTTCCACTTTGAACAAGAATCTAGGAATGAAATTAAGCTAGATTCAAAACTTTCAAATTGTGAATAATAATTGACCAAAATGTTAAGTAATCGCTCTATGAATTTAAGCTCAAGATGTATATGCTAGCAAAGGATACGATCCAACTGAAGTTTGCTGTCCCCTGCTATTAACAGAAGCCAGCTTCTTTCTGTCCTTTCCCTGCCACTTCTGCCTGTCTTAATCACACAGTGGATGTTTCTCTGAAAACCGTTAGAGCCAGGGAAAAGTCTGTTCTGTGTTCTGGGAATGGTGTAGGGGGGAACAGAGTCCCTGTGGAAGCCAGAACCTGATCCTGACTTCATCTGAGCAGCCAGAACCAGGTTCAGTATGAACAGGTTGCCAAGGACTGCGCCCTTCGACATGGGTGTGCAATCATAGGGCCACCTGGGGAGCAGAAATCGGCAGCCATGATATTTTTTATCGTAGACTAGTGTTTTAGCTATTCCATTAGACGTTGTCCCATAACTATTTCAGAACACCAAGATACCACATAAAAATAATTTATCAAAACACATGCGAAGTTGTCTTTCTAAAATTCATTTAATCCTGGAGATTTGTTTATGGAGCCTCGCTATTTATCTCCATAAAAGATTCCTTCGCAGAGTAGTCCCATTCCCATCTGGACCCCTCTTGCTTGCATTACATTTGAGGAAGAAAAGCGTCCCAGGGAGCCCTGAATACATTCTTTGTTCTACACGTTCCAAACTTGGCACTTGCCGAGGTGTGTGTTAACCGTAATTCTTGATTTGGCCCACATTTTGAAAGATGAACCTAGGAAGCCATTATTTAAAGAAGGACCTCCTCCCATCCTGACAGTGCTATTTTCATCCTCTAAAGAACAGTCTGGAGGCTTTCACAAGTGGAATTGATTGAATCATTTTCTTTACACAGTATTTCATACGATAAAATACTGGAGTATATTGTGATCCCCTGTTGAATTTAATTTCTGCAGTAGAAGCTAATGCTTATGCTGAGTAGACGTTCAGCATACTGTTCCCTAGAAATGAAAATATCTCTTGTAGTTGTCACCTTACGATGTGAGCAGCTTTTAGAAGTAGGGAGCACATGGCTTCCTTTATTTTTTCTCATGTTTTATTGATTATGTATAGATGTAGTACATAATGTTTACATTAATCTTTAGTATTTTGTGTGTATATATATATCGTAGCAAAATTACAAATCCTTCTCCTTCCCTTTTCAACCCTCCCACCTCGCTGCCCCTTCAATTCTGAATATATTCCCGAGTTCTATGAAATAATTGTGATTCTTGGTTTCTCATTTTAGAGAAACCATTCAGTATTTCACCTTCTCCTTCTGACTCACTTCACTGAGCATGAGGGTCTCAAGTTGCCTCCATTTACCTACAAAACCCTTCTACCTCTCTGTCTTTATAGATAAGTATTATTCCATTGTGTATAAATACCACAATTTTTGTATCCAGTGGCCTGTTGATGGGTGTTTTGTGTCTTCCACATTTTAAGTATTATTAGGTGATGCAGCTTCTTTTTTTCCAAATGAACTTTCTGAGTTGTGACAGCGACTGCTCTGTGCATGTCCATGTTTCTGCCTCGTCTTAACTCCACCCAGAGGAAAGGCATCTTACGATGTGCTCCCTGTGCCTGTGGCTCTGATGACATGGAGTAGGGTTTCACAGTTTAGGAGAGAGGGCTGGTAGATGACTTGTGAAATCTCAGCACTACATTTTCAGGATATTAGGGTTGTTTGGGTCATGTTTATTTTGAAGTCTGGTATACTCTGGCTGCACAAGTCTGCCTGCTGGGTTCACTGTGACCGGGCTCAGCATGATCCGTTTTGGATGAAAATGTTCATTTGCTCCTTGTAGAAGGTAGTTTTTGTTTCATTGTGTGGAAAACCTCAGACCTAAAGGTCATGAAGATTTTTTTATATTTGCGGGGTAGATGATTATTTTCCTTAAACATCAAGGTCAGTGGTTTTTTTTCCCATTTTTATTAGTATATGTGTGATGCATAATAGTTACATTGAGCTTGAGAATTTTATAACCATACATATCACATCAACTTTATTTTTATGTCATAGTTTGTGGTGTTTTTAGCACAAATTCTTTATCTGGATAATGTTTATATGTAGAGTTAAGAAAAACTGACAAGTCAAAACCAATGACTGGTTTACCATTTTAAGTCTAATTCTGTTTGGTTTGAATATGAAAAGTGGGTTTCTGATTACCGAATTTATTTTAAAATTAATATTCAACAGAAACAGGTAAATTATGCAGTTGGTATTATAGTATCAGATTTATCTGGAATTTAGTATAGGACTGGAATAAAAGTAGTCTAGTGGCCCTCAACAGCATACTGAACTTAATACATTACTG